>JAADXN010000010.1:0-85159 GCA_023337875.1 Pythium apleroticum | reverse complement strand
TGCGACCGAGCCGCCCGCAACTTCACCTCCTCTGACAGAGCCTCCAGTGACTCAACCTCCACCGACTCCAGCACCAGCGACAGAGCCACCTGCGACTGCGGCTCCTGCGACCCAACCTCCTCCAACCGATGCTCCGGCTACCCAACCTCCTCTTCCAGAAGTCCCTCCAATCCAACCTCCTCCTACGGAAGCCCCAGCGACTGTGCCTCCTCCTACGGAAGCCCCAGCGACTCAGCCTCCCGAAACACTGTCTCCCAGTACAGACGCGCCGTCGACTCCAAGTCCCTCAACAGAAGCTCCTACGACAGTCTCTCCGACTACAGATCCTCCCAGCGCAACATTGATCGAGCCTTCGCCATCTGCAACAACCCCAGTAACTCAACCGCCAGAGATGCCGCCAGTTGAGACTTCTACTCCAAGCGACACGCCTTCAGATGTGCCATCAGAAACTCCGTCACCAGTACCCAGTGAGCCTGCGACAGCGCAGCCGAGCGTCACACCTGACGGGGGCGAAACTCCATTGCCCACTTGGACTGACACTCCAGCACCGGGATCGACAGATACACCAAATCCGTCGACGAGTGTTCCATTGGATCCTTCAGCTTCCCGTGAGCCGCCAGCCAATGAATCACCCGATCCTACCGGAAGAGAAACTCCGGACCTGCCGACTGAAGGACCTACGAACGCACCCGAGCCAAGTACATCGCCCAGCGACCGCGTTCCTCCTCCGACTTCAGGCGAGCCAACCCCAAGCAGTCCTGAGCCGCCGGTGGCAACCGACGATCCCACACCTCAGCCTGATCCATCAGCAACCCCTCCTCCCTCTGTGACGCCAGAAGTTACTCCGCCTGTAGCCGCGGAATCGCCAATGACAGACTCACCTGCAGTTTCCGAGCCGCCCACAGCGACTGACAAGCCTCAGCCACCACCAAGTGACGTCGAGCCAACGCAGACGCCGGTCACGGAAGCACCATCTACGCAAGAGCCAACGCCAACTCCTTCAACGTCCACGCCTGAGCCAAGCGCCACGGAATCAGCTCCACCACCCCCTCCGCCCGTTGAAGAACCAGCACCAACACCAGATGTGACCGAGACGCCGCAGCCCGTGGCAGATCCTCAACCAGTGATTACTGAAACACCGCTACCCGTGACTGAGACGCCGCCACCCGTGACTGAGACGCCACAACCTGTGGTGACTGAGACGCCGTCACCAGTGACAGATCCTCCGCCACCAGTGACAGATCCTCCCCCTATTGCGACTGACCCACCAGCACCAGAGACGCCCAAGCCTCCCGTGGCGACAGAGCCCCCTCCACCTCCAGCTTCACCAGATACCCCTGAACCTCCTGTCGTGACAGAATCTTCTCCACCAGCGGCTACGGATACCGTCAGCATCTCTAACGTGCCTCCAGAGCCTTCGTCTATCACGCCTGTGCCAATTACAGCGTTACCTGTCATCGATGTGCCGATTGCGGTTGAGACAAATGCCCCTGAAGTGTCAGCAGAGACCCTCGCCAAGAAAGACGAGAAGCAAAGCACCGATTCCAATGCCCCATCAACGCCAACTCCGACTTCAGACGACGTCTACTGGCAGCCTACAGCAGAGCCTGAGAAGTATGTGCGAGGTCAAACGCCGATCGATGACGTCAAAGACCCTTGGAAAGATATCAACGGCTCGCGTGCGGACGGAAACACGACTTCGCACACACAACCGCTGATCATCGGAGGCAAGCAGCGTGGATCCGGAAACGTGGCGGGCACGCCGTATGCGCAAGCAGGCACGCTCGCCCACGACATTGTGCGGTACATCGCGTCGAGTGTGAGTGCGATATCAGTCGGTCTGCTGCTCTTCTTCCATGTCGTCAGTCTCAGCCCAACGCTGCAGTGGTCCAAGATCGCATGGTCGCCCAATACGTGGGAATTCTGTGTGTACGTGGCGTATCTTCAGCAAATGGCTGCGATGTCCCAGTTGACGCTGCTCAAGAGTCCGTTTTTCCTGTGGGATTTCACGGACGCCTTCGCATGGACAAACTTCCTGATCCAGCGAACGACGGGCGCAGTTGCAGCAAAGCGACGTCTCTTGGAGACAGTGCTGATTCTCGACGGCATCGTTGGCTACGCCGACCGCATCGGCCTGAAGGAGTCGCACATTCTGACCCACACGGTCATCGGTTACGCGGTCGTCACTGCAGGCTGCCTACTTGCGTTCAGCATTGCCACATTCGTTGCGTATCAACGCAAACGTCGCAGGGAATCTAGACACTCGTGCTTTCAAGCTTGGGGCTTCGCTTATCGTCTGCTGGGGCTGTGCTGGCTCGTGTGGTACTTCTCGCTGTACCCACTGAGCGTCATGGCGTCGTTCGAGATCTACATGGAGATCCACTCGAGCTTGCTGACGCCTGGGCTGCTTCTACTCGCCCTGTTTGTACTAGCGGTCGTGTGTACCTTGATGCTCGCGATTGCACTCCGAGCTGTGTGGTTCAGAAATGAAGACGAGCTGCGCGACATTCGGACGATCGCGATTTTCGGGGTCTTCTACGTCGACTTGAGACACAAAAAGCGCCTGTTCTTCGTGTTTGGCGCTCTCCTTCAGCTCTTAACTGGTATCTGCATTGGCGTCTTGGACTCGACAGCTACACTGCTGAGCTTGCTGATTGCTGCTCATGCCGTGTACGTGGTTCTGGTGCTTGTCGTCAAACCATTTGCGAGCAAGCCTGTTCGGGCGGTGACGTTGGCGGTCGAAGCCTTCAAGATGATCAACTTTGCGATTGGGTTCCCATTCCTTCCAGACTCAACGATGCCGTCAAGGCGTCGTGTCACCGTCGCAAACGTGTTCATTGGACTGAACACTTGCATTCTCGTCGTGTGGTTCGTGCGGCATCTCGTCCTCTTCGCCTACAGCGTCAAGGCATTCCTCCATCGCAACGAGGAACAGGAGGCGAGCAATCTGGTCTCACTGGAAAGCAGCATACAGCACGCCAAGTACGAAGCCGGCGGCGATACGCCATCGTTACAGCCAACGAGCGCCAGTGCGTCTCGGTATCCACTGTACTTGTGCTGGTCTCGCAGCATGAGCCTGAGCGATTCGGCCTCGATGGCCTGGGGACACGACACCACCCCGCGAACGGCGTACGCGCCTGTTATGGAATCCCGATGAAAGGGATATGTGCATGTTAACTAGCAGATAGATTGGAATTGGAGCAATGCTGTGAATGGAATGCGATGCTTGTTGTTGCCTGTCTATTCTGCGAAAGTGTATCCATGATTGTCACTATGACACTTGTCACAAATTTGGTGTATATGTCAGTCCAAAGCGGTGTCACAAAGGAGCCCTGTGGTGGCCGATGCCATTCTGGATAGAAAAGAGCGGACACCATGTTCCTCAAGAAGCTCGACGAGAAGGACACGCCGCAGGGAAATGAAGACTCGGTGGAGCTGCAGAAGATGCTCACGTCCTGTATGATCAACCGACAAGTGCTGGTGCGTGTGTTTTCCTGCGAAAAGGCGCTTGAAAGGGTGGGAAAACTGACCGAAATCGATCGATTTGCAGTGTTGCGTCGCCGGCGTTTTGATTGGCATCCCCATCAGCATCCAGCGCAAGTCGTACAAGCCGTTCGCTGTCATGGGCGTGCTAGGTGAAGCTTAATGCGTGCGCCATGCCCTCATGCGTACTCCAGTATTCCTGATCTGGTGTGTGTGTGACTGCAGGCTCCTTTGTCGACTACTCAATCCCGTACACGAACGACTGCCGCATGATCCACAACGCCATGCAACTGGCGCTGCAGCAAGAGCGAGAGCGCGACTCGCTGAACAGCAGCAGTGGCGAGAATGCGAGCAACTAGATATGAATACGAAAGCGCGATTGGATGTTGAAGAGCCAAGCAAAGATCACTCATCGTCTCTATCGTTCGTAGAGGATTCCCATTCCACGCTACGTTTACACGAGCTTCTTCTTGTGGAAGAACTTGCGAAGGTGCTGCGCCTGGAAGAAACCTGTGGCCAGCAGGATGAAGATCTGGACGACAGAGACCCACATGGCCTTCTTGTTGTTGCTCTCGATCCGCGACTGGAATAGCAGACTCTTGGCCTGCATCATTCAAACGACACGAGCCCATGCTCGGTCAGAATCACTCTTTAAGACGGCTGGGCGGCTACAGGCAGAATCTCACCTTGGCATAGTCTTGGTTGCGCTGGATGGCGCCGACACGGTCGCGCAGCTTCAGGATCTCGAGATGCAGGTCGTCCATGTGGGCCTTCTTCGCCAAGTCCTGGTACTCTTGCGAGCTCGGCCCCATAGCGATTTTCATTGTGAAGCGCTACGAATACATTGGCAACAACCGCAGGATCAGAGGGAGTGTGCCCCATGAGTCTGACTCGGCAGTGGCAAGTCACACGTACCATTTTGGAGCCCTTGGGCAACGCAAACTCGGACGCGTCCAAGCTCACGCAGACCCAGTGGTCGCCGTTCTCCGTCGAGGTGAAGGGAATCGCGCCCTGCGAGCCACCAACACAGCACGATTCAGCTACTGCTCAGAACTTCCATGCAATGCGTGGTGTTTGCGACCTTGCTGTTGGTGATCTCACGCTTCACGAGCACGTTCGTGCTGCCTGGCGTGGGGTTCGGCGCGTAGATTGCGATCGCTGTACGCTGTCGACGGATCTCATCAGACCACATATCTGCCTCACCACACAGCAGAGAGAAGATCCACTTACCATTGCTTCAGTCGTGTCTGGCGACTCATACTCGGCATGGAAGGTCGTGTCCGCCGGCACGTCGGCGAGGAAACAACGGTGGGTCTGAGGGCAGTTCAAGAGCTCCACGCGTCAGCGCCGGACAAAGTAGAGCTGCTCTTCGCACAGCTACAAACCTCGTCGTTCACGTAGAAGAAAACCGCCTGACACAGCGCCACGTAGCTGCTCAGCAGCACCGCCAGGAGCGCGACGGAGCGCCGCACCCGCCCTGGATCCGCTCCCATTTTCGATTTAGGAGCTGGTCACGTGTCACAAACTGAGCGGATCCCTCGGTTTAGCGATGAAACACGCTCTTCATGTTTCAAAAAGAGATGATTTAATTTTTGTTTATTACATTAGTGGTCAACTCCAGCCATAATGAGACTGCTCATCATGCGCGTCTCGAGTCGCTTTCGTGTCTGGAGCCTCGATGATGGTGACGGTCGTCACGCTCACGCGAGCGGTCTCTCTCTTGGCTTCGGCCTCGGTCACGAGGGTCTCGATGGTGGTGGTGAGCACGATCCCGGTCGTTTCGGCTCGAAGCGTGGGCGGCGCCTGCCCCTTGGGTGTGAGAGCGGTGGTGATGCGAGTCCCCTCGGTAGTTTCGATCGCGAGGCCGCACGTTGCGGTGGTCTCCGTTGCCCGCTTGGCTAGCTGACACAGCTGCAGCTGCTGCCATCTCCTCTTGGTGACGCTTCTTGGACTGGTACTCGTGTGTGGACGAAACGCCGAACTTTGGCAAGCTGAGCAGTCAAAGACAGATCACACAACACGTTAGAAAACAGTAAAGATGGCCAGAACCCACAACAGTCGGACGTACTCCCTAGGCTTGCAGGTCACGACCCGCCAGAAGTAGTCGTGGTCCATGGCTTCTGCCGCAGTGATACGCTTGGCGGGGTCCAGCGTCAACAGCTTCTCAAGCAAGTCGACTGCGTGAGGCGGGAAGCTGCACGAAAAAGTCAGTCGCTGGTTCAGATATGACAATTCAACTTAAGTCAGTGAGTACGTACTGCTGGAACTTTTGGCGCAGCGTGGGGACGCACTTGTCGTCGAGCACAATGTCCTTTGCTCCGGGCAGCTTCTTGAAGTCGGGCCAATTCTCCTCGGTCGGCTTCCCAACCAAGTCGAAGATCTTCTGCAGCTGGTCCACTTCGGTGTTGCCTCGCAGAAGAGGCTTCCCTATCAGCAGCTCTGCGAAGATGCAGCCCACCGACCACACGTCGACCGAGAAGTCGTACGAAGTCGATCCAAGCAGTAGCTCTGGCGATCGATACCACAACGTGACGACCTTGTTCGTGTACTTGCCAGCTTTCGCCGCAACGTCGTTCCAAAAGCGCGAGAGGCCGAAGTCAGCGACCTTGAGCATGCCTTGATTGTTCAGCAGCAAGTTCGACGCCTTGATATCACGATGGACGATCTTGTTGCGATGCATGAAGGCCACGCCGCACAGGAGCTGACGCATGTAACACTGGATCTGCGTGCGGCTGAACTTCACGCGTTCGTGGTTGAGCAGGCCGCTGAGATCATGCTCCAAGTACTCAAACGAGAAGTACAGAGGCGGGCGTTTGCCTTCTTTCGGTGGAGCTGCAGCCATCAACTTCCGTTAGCCAAGAAAAACAGCCGAAACGGACACTTACGGAGACCCGTACCACTTGACGACACGATTTCTTTCAGTTGGACGATGTTCGGGTGTCGTAGGTACTTGAGAATCTTCATTTCTCGGATGGAGGTCACAGGAAACTACAGCAATAGTCACACAAACATGAGATCTCGAGCCTTCCTCCCTGTCGTCCACAAGCCACAAACGTACGCCGTTCTTTTCGACATCGGCGCGCAGTTTCTTGAGCGCGACAATGTCCTTGGTTACCTTGTGCTGGCACTTGAACACCTCTCTGCACGACATTGCTTATCAGTGCCTAAAACCCACCCCTCAACAGCAAAGCACCGACCAATTAAAACGTACCCGTATGTGCCGGAGCCGACCTTGTCGATGATCGAGTAGCTTTCGATGTCGCCGATGTAGAACCGCGGACGCTCTGCGGGTGTCTCGGTCGCGAAATCCGCCGCCATGATCTCGCGGTTGCTGGCCGCCGTGCGAAGAGCCATGGCCGACGCCGACGCTCCACCGGAGTATGACAAGGTCACGGACGAGTGGCTCTCCTGGCTGTCTTTCGTGCTCTGAGACTGGTCTTCGTCTGTGGTCGCGGCAGTTTTTCCGCGTGGTGAGAAAGGCGGTGACGACGGAGGCGGTGGCGGTGGCGCGAGCCCACTCGAAGGGGGAGACGGCGGCGGAGGAGGCGGCGACGGCAGCGCCATTAGTCGTGGCGTACGCTGCTCGTCGTCGTCGTCCTGCTGAATGTCCAGTTCCATATCTTCTGTATCGGCGTCAGCGCTGTCGTCGTCACGCAGCTCCACGCTGCTCCGTGCGTCCTGCTGGGTGCTTGTCGAGCCGCGGTCTTCGTCGTCCAAATCGTCCGTGTTGCCCTCTTCTGCCTCGTCTTGCGGCTGGTACTTTGGTGGCGTACACGAAGGAGGCGCGGGCGCTGGTGGGTCTTCTGGACACGGCGGCAGTGGCGATGAAAAGCTCGAGCTCGTGCCGTCGCCATTGGCGTCTCCGGCATTTGGTTCCGTCGCCAGCGATCCCGTGCGGCGATGCGTGTTGCGCTTGTGGGTAGTCGACGCTGTACGTTCACTGCGTGCCGTTGCAGTGCTGGATGAGTCGGACGCCTGGCGTGTGAGAGTGGGCAGCGGTGGCATGGGTGGGAACGGAGGAGGCGGCGGGAAGGACGACGTGCTGTCGCTGCCCGGGCTGGCGCTATCTCGCACGGAAAACACTGGCAGAGGCGGCGAATTGGGCGGAGGCGGAAGAGGAGACGATGCATGTGACTGCACGGGCGACATGGGCGGCGGCGGCGGCGGCGGCGGCGGCGGCGGCAGTGGAGACGCGTCGTCGCGAGCCATTTCCATCGGCGGTTGCTTCCTTGTGCCTTGGGTTTCTTCCAGTGGAAGCAACTTGTGTACCCGTGGGTGGGTGGGTTTGGCTTGATAGATAGGCCTCGTTTCGGGTTTCAGAATCAAACCCATTTCCAGAGAGTGCAGGTCTTCCTTGTCCCATACTGTCAAATTCGGGACACTCGGTCGGACACTGGATCCTCCCTGGGCAATACGAACATGTGTCAACTTGAGCCAATGGGTCGTATCTCGACTTGACACTTGGTCTGAACACTGGAAGCTTGCAATAGCGAGGTTTGCCTTTCGCCACATCTCACCAGCGGCTGTTCGAAAAGAACACAGAAGGCCTTTGTGGTAATTCGGCGACTTACGGGAAAAAACCGCAGAAACGAGGAGCTCTCCAGATGCCGCTTGGCGCCCGCTTCCTTCCATCTCTCCATACAAAACTCCAGCCAGCGCGCGTGCGTCCCCAACCGCCGCCGCCGTGAGACTCACCAGTCCAACGCAACATAAGCTTTCCACTTCTTAGCCCATTTTGGCTCGGAAGCCGCTTGAACTTGGGAGGAAGAACACGCGCGCCACGTTCGACGGACGGACGCCTCTGGACGCACAGGCTGGAAGACTCGACACGGAGGACGAGGACAAAGAGACGAGATCAGCGGCAGTAGATGGTGGTGACGGCGTCACTGCGCGCGCTGCAGACGGCCGAGTACTCGGTGGCGGCCGGCAACTTCTCGCTGAGCTCAGGCACCTCCAGCAGCGGCAACAGCAGCACGAATGGCACATACACGGACAGTGGCGTCCCGCCGCGAGGTGCGTTTGCGCGAATGATACAGAGGAACTCAAGCGAGGGTTCTAATGGTTGTGTAATGGTCGTAGATGGCATCGCGTACTACATCTACATCTTCCTGGGCGCGATGCTGCTGCTGGGCGTTGGCGCGATCGTGGTGTATTGCTACCACCAGCGGCGTCTGCGCCGCTTCGTGGAGAACGACAACATGAACAACAACATGCAGCGGCACTCGCTGGTCGACAGCTTCATCGAGGCCGGTGAGGTCGAGTGGCAGTGCTCGGTGTGCTACCACGAGAACCACCCGGCCAAGCGCGAGTGCATCATGTGCGGCACGCCGCAGGTGATCTCGCAACAGGCAGTGGCGTCGCCCTCGGCGATCAACGGGAATAACAAGAAGAAGCCCAACGCCAAGAGCAACGTCGCGTCCTTTGGCTTCTCCTCCGAAGAGCAGACACTGCAGGCAGCACGCACGCGGTCCTTTCACGTGCGGAGACTGAACGCCATGAACCTGAATCAGCGCCAGCGAGGCGCAATGCGGCGGAATTTGTGGCAACGAGAGAAGACAGACGACGGACAGTTCCGGTGGGTGCGAATTGACGACTGTCGGCCGTCGCGCATCAGCATTCTCACGGCCGATACGGCGTTGGATGTGTCTCCTCCGCCGCTGTCGCCTCCGTCAGCCGCGTCTTCACCTGCGGAAGATTATGACGACGAAGTGGACGCGTACCTGTACGAGCCGCTGGTCGCATCCAACCAACGAAGCCGAAGCCAGCGTCCGACGAACCCGAATGTTGGCATTGAAACGGAGCTCACGATGAACGCGTCTGCCGATGAAGAAGGAAAGTTCTCACCTACGATTCGACGCATCCAAGACGGCAAAGTGGACTCGGCGACGTCGTACATTGGCTCGACTGCCAACAGCGACGACGGCGGCTTCATCTCGCAGCAATCAGTCGGGTACGTGCGTCACGTTGATGCAAACGGCATCGTCCAGTGGGTGCCAGCGGAGACCGTGATTCATCAAGCACAAAATATCGACACGGAGGAGTTCCCACGGGCCAGCAGTGCCATCGATTTCGAATCGGTTGCAGCACTGTCCTTCCGCCTTAAAGTGCGATGGTTCTTACAAGAAATGGACAAGGTCTCAGTGCCGTGGGAAGAAGGCCATTTGCTGCTCAAGATTCGACGCGAGGCCGTACTGAACGAGTCGATGCACTTGCTGATGCTCGTGCCGGCGTCCGACCTGCGTCAGCGACTGCGCATCGAGTTCATTGAAGAACCGGGCTTGGATGCTGGCGGGCTCATGCGCGAGTGGGTGCTGCTGTTGTGCGAGAAGATGTTTGACGAGTCATACGGTCTCTTCCAGGCCACCCACGTGGAGAACTTGGGCTATTGGATCAACCCGAACTCCGCACAGATCCACCGCGACCACCTCAAGTCGTACCAGTTCATCGGCCGGCTCATTGCTAAGTGCCTGCTTGAAGGCCAGCTCCTCACTGTGCACTTCTCGCTGCCACTTCTGAAGCACTTGCTCGGCGTGCCGATTTCGTTCTCAGACCTGGAGTTCCTCGACGAAGAGCTCTACCGCAACGCCTCGTGGTTGCGCAACAATGACCACGTGGAGAATCTGTGTCTGGACTTCACCATCCAGCGACACGACGCCCACGGCGCTGTCATCACTGACGAGCTCAAGCCCGGTGGCAAGGACATCCCTGTCACAGACGACAACAAGGACGAGTACCTGGACCTGTTGATCAAGTACAAGATGTTCGACAGTGTCCACGAACAGATCAACGCCATCCTCCAGGGCCTCTACGACGTCATTCCTCGCACACTGCTGGCTGTGTTCGACTACCAGGAACTTGAGCTGCTGATCTGCGGCGTGCCCAAGATCGACGTGGACGACTGGATGCGTCACACCGACGTCAAATACCAGGACTTCGACCACCCGACCAAGCAGGAGAAGAAGGTCGTGGAGTGGTTCTGGGAAACTGTGCGTTCCTTCTCGCAAGAAGAACGTGCTCGTCTGCTGCAGTTTGTGACCGGCACTTCGCGCGTGCCCGTCGAAGGCTTCAAGGCGCTGTTGAGCAACGACGGCCGTGTGCGGCGCTTTGGTATCCAGGTCGTCGCGTGCGGGGTGCCACCCACGGGCTTGTACCCGAAGGCGCACACGTGTTTCAACCGCATCGATATCCCGCTGTACAAGACGCGCGAAGACATGGAGACGTACCTCACGCTCGTGATCAACATGGAAATCACGGGCTTCTCCATGCAGTAAGCCACACCCACACCCACACACTCGAACTCACACACACACACACATACAATACGCTTTTAGAAAGTACTCGCCGAGGGAGGATAAAACGACAACTGCCGCAACATCTTGCTAATTATTAACCGAGAACTTGTGGCCACACTTCTTACACTCGTAGAACACTGTCTGGCCTTCATCGGCCGATCGCAGCTGCATGGTGTAGTAGTCCATCTGCGGGTTGCCACACTTTGGACAGGTCTCCTCCACGGTGGCGCGCGCCGGGCCCGTGACTTCGCTCATGGACTGGTCGGCCTTGAGCCACTTGGGCACAGGCTTCTCCTCGCTGGAGGTCACGACCGACAGCGACGGCAGGTCTATTCAAGCAGCAACCATCACAAAATGAGCATCTACGATTGAAACAGTGAGGAATGGATGGTGGAACGCGGCACGTACTCTGGTATTGGCAGCGGTACTCGCAGGCCGAGCACACGATGTTGTTGGTGTCCGGGTGGTCGAGGATCGTGCCGCAGTGCGGGCAGAAGGCCGGGCCCGTGGTGGCTTGCGAGGCGAAGAACTCCATGGTGGCGGTGGTGGTGACGACGAATGCCAATGCAATGCGCTGGTCGCTAAATGGCTCCTCGCGCTCGCCAGTGGCCGGCCAATGGCTGGAGGTCGAATTGATGCACAGAAGTAGGTGGTTACAATTATCAAAACAAGTAGAGATAATCGCATAATGTCAAAACAGGGTGAGCTCTCCATTTATCAGATGGCTACACTTTCGAATGTATCGTGGCGACACTCACGAGAACCACTCGCCCCACGCCGGGGAGCGCTGGTCCTGAGCGGACGATGCAGCAGAGGAGCCGTTCTTCGAAGGGATCTCCACTCGGCAGATCGGGCACGAGTTGCCGATCTTGAGCCACTGGTGTAGGCAGTCAGTGTGGAACATGTGCTGCGGAAACCCGAAGCCGTGTGAGGGATCCAGTGGAAAGAGACGCTGCAGCCACCAGTGCCACTGCAGTAGTCGACTGCCAGAACAGGAAGACGCACCTGGCAGGGCATGCGCGTGAGCTTCATGCCGATCGACATGTCAACTTGGCAGATTACGCATTCGCGCGCATCTTTGCGGACCGTAATCTCTGCGGACGGATCTGACTCGGCAGGTCCGTGGCTGTGCTCACGAAGATACTCGAGAAACCTGTGCACAGAAGCAAGTACGAAAACCGTTTGTTCAGCCGCACTCACCTTTACTCAATGCTCAGTCAGCATTGCTGAGCCAGCACTAGGAATACATTGATTGGCGTACCTGGTGCCCTGTTTCATGCTGAGCATGAACGCCGGGATGGTGATCTTGGCACTCTCGCCCTTGGAATCCGTCATGGTGTACGGCCACACATCGAACGTCTGGATGATAATCACAGCGATCGCGCCGCAGGCCTGGGCTCGCAGTACTTTCTGGGCAAAGGTGCAGGTGCCACGCTCCATGACAACGATCTTGCCCTTGACCTCGTCTGCATTCTGGAGTTCCCGCGCTCCATCCAACGGCTGCGCAAGGCAAACGCCAGCGCGAGGAAGGGACTCACACGGCCCGAAGTTGGCTGGCACAGCAACCACCTGTACAGAGCAAACAGGCAAACTGTGAGAGGAGGGATGCCTAAAGTTGCCCAAGAATCGATGACTGTCAAACCTCGCCCTTGATCCCGCTCACAGCGATTGCAACTTCTATCGTCGAGGCTTGATCCGCGACGAACGAGCCCAAGTTTGACACTAAATCAAGCTGGGTGTCAGAGTACCGGCTTGTCGCGACGTCATACGGCTCTCATCAGGTGGCAACATTACCTGCAGACTCGGCCGCTGGACGACGCGACTCATTTGAGACGCCGAGCTCCCCGCCGAGCGTCTCGAGTAGCTGCTGAAGCAATCGCTCAAAGTCTGACTCGGACAGCTGACTGGGATCCACGGGAATGCGTCCACCCTTATAGAAACACCAGAAGATCAGCATTTAGATCCAAAAGACCACACGAGAACAAATCGAGTCGCCAACCTGAGTAGTAGTAGCGGCGCTCGAGCGGTTCTCAAGCTCACATCCGCAGATCAGACAGCGCTTGCGATCTGCAGAGGACACGCAACACACCGTGTGAGAAGCATCTGATGAAGGCTGCTTCCAAAACCCTCATAGCGGCAGTACCTGGCGTCGTCTGGGTCGCCACCTCATCGCAATCCTTGCAATAAAGTGCAGCTACCGAGGCGCTGGATGAAGCAACAGAGGTCTACGTAGCATGGACGCGTCCATTAGTCAAGAACAAGCATCCAACAAGCCACTATGGATGCGCGCTCGCCTACCGTGGCGCTCAGCGGCGGCGCGAACGCGAGATCATCGAACGACGCCATTTTCGTCAAAGGTGAAGCGCAAAGAATGAACTTGCATATTTTTCACGTTTGTAATGTAAATATTTGGATAGATATTATACTGTCATTGTATGATATTACAATTTGTATCCATCTCCAAGATTCGCCAATTTGCTGATAAAAGGCACGACTTCGCCTCCACTTGCTTCTCTTGCACCGCCTCTGCTACTCTTGCAGGTGTCTATATCAACGCTTGAGCGAGCCACGCCAGCGGTCTGAGCAACGCAAGGTATTCGGCTGAATAAGGACCAAGTTAACGTTATTGGTCGTGAGCCGGCTGAACAGACAACATTCGCACGCTTATCCGATACAACGAAGGATACCTTGAGCACTCGGCAGTTGTCGCTCGCTCCTGGCAGCAACTCGAACACGAAGGGTAACTGAGACTTGCGGACGTTATCATTGCAGTCGTGCTTCCAGCACGCCAGGGCTGACGGTACTGGTGATGGCACATTCGCCATCGTAACGCCACACCCTGTCATCACTGCTGCCAAGGCCATCAAGAACCATGGATCTCTAGGAATGCAACAGCGATCGCTTGCACATCGCCAACGCTCTTGAGTGGAGTTCTTGTTCCAATTATCCAAGTCTAATCTAGAATTCCCAAACTTTACGTTCAAGAAGACAGGCAATCACCCTGCTGGCCCACAGTCAGCACTCATCTGGTTCGTGGACCGTCGTGAAAATCCTTGTGGCTTGGAATCGCCGAGATCGCCTAAGCCGCAGCTCGTCACTGCCAGGTTTCGTGGCGATGAGTCTTGGTGTCGGGCAGAGGTCATTCCTCCTGGCCCAAAGCCCAAAAGGCGTGGCATGTCTGGCGTGGCGAAACCCACTGCAAACCTCTTGATTTTGATAGACCTCTCCAGGTGAGACCAGGGCCCACTCCACATGGGTCCAGAGAGCCTGTCACAGCGTATACTTTTCTTTCCACAAACCTGAGTGTTGCTCATTGGGAGCCAGGCGAAAGTGTAGGTCTGCTCCCGTGCATTTGCAGCGCGCTTTGGCGCTAGACCATGTTGCAGATTGACGACTTGTTCCCATGCCACCCAACGGCAAGCTGTCTGGATTAAAAACCTGTGTGGGACTGCACGCCGCCAGCTGCACTTTTGCTTGTGTCACTTTTGTGTGTGGGTGGGGGAATCCCCAGGATCGACAGAGTCAGATGGGAAACGCAACAATCTCCCGGCACTCACCCAGGCACATAATCCGTTTTGACTCTGGACCCAGAGGTCTCTCTCCAGACTTAAACTCACGAGCCGACGACGAAGTCGACGACAAATCGACTCGGCAGACGAGGAAGCGACGCTTGAATTGGCTGGCTGGAGCTTCGTGAAGCCGTTTACGGTTTAGACCTTGTCGCATTTTCCCAGACCTGCGCGGCGCTTGGCTTTAGACCCGAGCCAACGACAGTCAGTTGGCGCCGCATCCACGCCCCATAATCACATCGAACCACACACACACACAGCCATAATGGCAGGAAGCGGAATGAAGACGCCACGGGGCGACGACGAGTCCAAGCGCCCAGTACCCGAGAAGGAAGAGGAGTTGTCTCGAGCAGGCACCGTGGTGCTCTCGGATGATGCGCCGTGCCCAGTGGGCGTCGCGTCGAACCGCGGCGGCAAGAACAACCAAGAGGTGCGTTTTGTGTAGACTCAAGGTCCACGACAAAGGATTGGAGATGGATGGATTCTGACACCACTGTTTGCATGGTTGCAGGATGCGTATTTTGTCGGCGGCCGTGTCCCCGTGCGCATGTCACTCAATGGCTACACAGGCCCGTATGAAGGCTGCTTCGGAATCTTCGATGGCCACGGCGGCGACCGCGCGTCGCGATACACTGCCGAGCACGTCTTCGCCCGCATCGACGAGACCTTCCAGAACACACAGTCCGTCGAATCTGCGATTCTGGAGGGTGTCCAACGACTAGACGAGGAGTTCTGTGCGATTGCTCGAAGGACACAGCGACTATCGTTCTCTCGAGAGCCATCAGCCGAGGCACCGACCGGAGTGGGCCACAAGATGGGCGTGGAAGATGGTTCAACGTGTCTTGTGGCGGTAATTCGAGATGGCGTCGTGTACGTGGGCAATGTTGGCGACTCCCGTGCCATCGTGGCGTCCAAGAGTGGCAAATACGTGCCTATGTCTATCGGTGAGTGGTTTGTTGGTTGACAACTTGCTTCGCAGCGTGGAACTGACGATGCAGTTGGCTTTGGTACCAGATCAAAAACCAGATCGCAAGGATGAGCGTGATCGTCTCGTAGCGAAAGGTGCTTTCGTGACGGAACCACCCGTGCTTGCCAAGATCATGTGGCCCATGACCCGATTCTTGGATGTTCCTCGTGTGAATGGCGCGTTGGCGATGTCCCGATCGATCGGCGACATCTCGCTCAAGAACTTCATCACCAGTGAACCTGAAGTCAAGACTCACCAAATTTCGGACGACGATCGCTTCTTGATCATGGCCACCGATGGTCTTTGGGACGTCATGTCGAGCAAGGCGGCGGCCAAGATGGCCTCGAAGCACTCGGACGCCCAAAGTGCTGCCGAAGCCCTCCTCAAATACGCTCTCAGCCGAAGGACCCAAGACAACACCACCGTGTTGGTCGCAGACATCTCCGCTTATAAATGAAGCGCTGTGCATACATACGAACCCACTAGTCAGATCTCCAGTCCAATCGCAATACCCAGTCCAAGTACCACCAAGTCCACCGCGTTCTTCGCACATGTACACCACCACCCAGAAGGACGAATCCTTCTGTCAACACACTGTGCACAGGCATCCACAATGCAAGGCAGAGCTTTATCCCGTCGTCTGCTGGCTCAGCCAGGGTGACGACCAGGACGTCCGCGTCAGCCAATAGTGCCGACACTAAGCAGGATCAAGTTGATTCGACACCTGGCTAATCCTTGATCATCCATCCTCGTTTTTGATGTTTCGCTTTTTCTTTTGTGCCTGATTGATGTCGTTTTGTTTTGTTCACGTTTCTTGCCGTGGTTCAACTTCAAGTGTCACCATGCGTTTTGCTTTCTTCTTGGTTGAGCCCGCCAACAAACAAAACGGGATCGTGTTGGATCTGTCCAGAGCGAAAGGGCGTGGCGAACCCATCACCATCACTCTCGCATTTGGCTACAGCATCCAAGATGTCACTCGTCACTCCAGCGAGGTTAGCCGAACCCATCTCTACCGTGCAACCCAAAACACCGTGCAGAGGTTCAGCGCTATTTTGGGAACTCCCCATCAGATCCGCTTATGTTGCCGGATCAGCTGCAACATACCAGCGAACAGATCGCCATTCCCTTCTCTTCGTCCGGACAGGACCGAAGTGGCGGCACCTCCGTCATTATCAGTGGAGACCGTCGCGGAGAATGCCGGCGCTGGTGCTGTTCGGGCGGCGCAGTCGCGTGGGCAGCGACGACCTCTACTGCCCGGCGCTGTTCCTGATCCTGTACCAGGTGCCGTTCGTGCTGCTGGCTGTGGGCTACGTGGCGTTCTGGCGGAGCTGCTCGTCCATGAGCTTCTCGCTGCACGGCATCCCGTTCTGGTTCATGCTGGGCGCGATCCCCGTGTACGGCTTCATGGCGTGCATCTACCTCATGATCATGCACGTGTCGTCCAAGGGCACGATCGTCGAATACGAGCGGCGCATGCTCATGCCGCGGCTGCTGCAGGTCCACACGCTCTGGTCCGTGCTGCTATTCGCGTACGGCGTCGCGGGCGTCTCGTTCTGGTACCACCTCGAGCTCTGCTTCCCAGACGCCCACTTCGTACTGGTACGTCTCCTGAGGTCTTCCTCCTGTCCACGCCAGTCGCTTTGCTTTGCTAATGGGTACTATGCTTGTGATGGAGGCGATTGCCGGTGCAATGGTCGCCGAAGTGAGCTTCACGTTCACGTTCGCGTTCTGTATCCTGGGTGGCGCGCCCCCGACGCTGCACCACCACCAGCGCCAGTATGACGGCTCCGTCGCCCACGGCCACTACGAAGCGGAGGACGAAGACGCGTCTCATTATGGTACTGCCGATTCTGAACGACAGTCGCTCTTGTCCGGTACATGTTCTGTTGCCAGTGGCTTTCATTGTGGGATACGCTGGGTGTACATCGTGTGCTGCTGTGGCCTGGGGGACTCGGGAGTGTGGAAGTGGCACCTAGGGTGTGGAAACTGTTCACTGACATGTTGGATTCGTGTGTGCGAACTGTAGACCGTGCGATCCCCAACTCAGACGTGTACGTGCCACACCAGCAGCGCTGGGAGAAGCGGTGCAAGGCGCTGTGTTCTTGTGTGCGCTGCTTCACCTGCGGGCTCTTCGGTGGCGCCGGCACGCAGCACGACTCCATGTCAGTCGTCGCGAACGTCCTCGCTCGGCTCTTCTACGGCAGTCCGGACCTCGTGATCTCCGACATCGTCGCTGGGTTCATTTTGTTGGCGGCGGTGCAGGCCCACGACGAAGAGCAGGAGGCTGTGAGTCGTCTGCTCGAAGGAGAGGAGGGCTACCAGCAGCGCAGCCCAGAAGGCGTGGCGACGCTTCGAGAGCTTCGCCAACGGCTCAAGGACGACGCCAGCTACGTCGGCAGCAGCAACGCGTCGGGAACACCACGTTCGGCCTCTGGTGCGAGTCTTGGCGGTCCGATTTCGAACGCGACCCAGCCTGAACAGGGAGACTACGTGTCGATTCCGATGCCGTCTCCTGTTCTCAGCTCAAGCGGAGGTGTTGGGTCCCCACCTGCAACCGACACTCTGTTGCTTCCTGTGGACCCACGTCTCACTGAGCGTGTCGAAGAGCTCGCGCACTTTTCCAAGTACGCTGTCGGCATCTACGGATGGATGCTGTACGTGTGGTCCCATCCGTGGACAGCGACGTTCCGGCTCGCGTTCTCGTGCATGAAGAAGAACCAGCGCTACATCCACGGTGACAACATGTTCCACTTGGGCCAGGCAGCGCTGCAGCTCGAGAGTCAAGTGCGCGCACACGATATCGTGTACGCCAGCTTCAAGAACACGGTGTACCGACCGGCTTTCTGCGTGATCTTGGACCACGACCGCAAGGAAGTCGTCATCGCGATCCGCGGCACGCTCTCGCTCGAGGACTGCCTGACGGATGCGATCGCGTACGGCAAACCGATGGACGAGCTCGCCGATCGCATCGGCTGCGACGGCCACGGAGAGTACGCCCACCAAGGCTTCCTCCACTGTGCCGAGTCCGTGTACCACGAGATCAACCGCCTCGGCCTCCTGCAGATGCTGTTTGAGCCGAACTCGAGCGCCTCTATCGCACTGGACGAGCTGAACGTGTGTGAACCGGGCGAATACAGGGAGTACGGACTTGTGATCACTGGCCACTCGCTCGGTTCGGCCACGGCCGTGCTGCTCTCGGTCATGCTTCGGCCCAAGTACCCAAACCTGCGATGCTTCGCGTTCAGCCCACCAGGGTGCACAGTCTCTCCGGGCCTCGCGAGACGCTGTGATGAGTTCGTGACGTCCGTTGTTGTGGGCCACGACATCGTTGCGCGGGCTTCGCTGACGTCGGCCGAAGAGCTCCGCGACCAGGTCATCGACCTCATCGGCCGCAGCAAAGTGGGCAAGTCGGCGATTCTGCGCCAAGTGGTGGCGTGGAAGAAGCCCCACGAGCTGCTCCACGACGAGTTCCTCCACCACCAGCAACACCACGACGAGGAAGGCCGCCGCGCCAGCTCGGGCTTTGGTGCGCATCTCGCCAACTATCGCACGATGCTGCAGCGTATCCAGGCGTCGGAGCCCATCAACCCGCTCACGATTCCCGGGAAGCTCATCCACCTGAAGCGCAACGAAGCTCCTCGACACGTCGGTTGCTGGGTCTGTTGCCGTCCGGGTAGTGGAGGCATTTGCTGCACCGAGCGCACGGACTACGACTACTCGTGGTCCACTGCCGACCAGTTCAAGAACATTCGCATCGCACGCACGATGCTCGACGACCACTTCCCAGACAAAGTGCACCACGTCCTGCAGGACTGCGCGCGGCGGCTGCGGCCAAAGGAGAACGGCTGCATGTACAATACCAACTAGACTAGACATGGACGCGAGGGTGACAATAGAAAGACGCTGTATTCCCATTTGCATTTTTGAAAGGAGGACATTTAGAGGTGCGTGGTGAGCGCCTCAGCCGGAGGCGCACGGCCGCACACCACGCATTTGGCTGCGTCCACGATGTTGACCTTGGAGCAGATTGCACAAGACCACGAGCCCGCAGGCAGGACTGGCGCAGGAGAATGAGCTGAAGTGGGTGCCGGCGGGGTCGAATAACTCGCGACAGGGGCGGGAGTTGAGTACGCTGGAGTTGGGGCCGCATTCAGCGGAGTGGGGGCTGGAGTTGGAGTATGCAGCGTCGCCATTGGAGGCGCGGGTGGAGGCTGCACTTCGCTGCTAGAGCGGGGCGGAAAGAGGCTGTTCGAGCCAACATCTTGCGTGCCTCCTCTGACGACCTGGAGCTCAAGCTCAAGCTCGCGAACTCGCAACAATGCGGCCGTCATGGCGTCAACCAGGTCTTGTTGGACGCCACGAGGCGTAGACTTCACCACTCCCCACGTGGGCGGGCAGTTGTTCCCGACAGGAACAGTCTCAAACGTAGACCCGCGGAAGTAGTAATCCGTCCACAGCGTCACATTGCGAAGCAGGGTCGTCGCCGGCGGGATCAGCGTCTTCTCACTCTGCTCTCGATAAAACGGATTCGCGTACTGGTCGCGATTGGCAAGTACGTGAGCCCACAGTGACGGCGTTCGCGTCGAGAGTCCCCACGTCGTGCGCTCACGATCGCAGTTGCCCAGGAACGTCCCGTATCGACCGGAAAACGTCGCGTCTGCGATCGTTTCCAAAAGCGAAGTGTTGAACTCGAAGTAGGTCGGATACTGGCGCCAGATCTGCCACACACAGTCCAAAAACTGCAAGAAGACCGGCGACTGCTCTTCGTTTTCACTCTTGCCCGGCCCGACGCGGTCGTGGAACTTGTGGCCCGGAAGGATCCACTCTTTCTCGATGACTTGCATGAAGCCTTCCAGTGTTCGGTAGTGGCGATCCAAAAACATTTGAGAAAGTGCACACAGCTGCCCCGTGCGGTCCCAGCCATCGCTGCAGTGGACAAGGACGGTGGTTTGCTGGTTTTCCACGGCGTCCGCAACGCGTACGGCTGCCGAAAGCACGAGACGTACGTGCTGAAGCCACTTGGTTTCTTCAATGCGACTCAGCCACGAGAAGTCGACGTCCGGATTCGGCGACCCCACCAGCGTGCGCACGCCTTCAATACTTTCACGCATGGCGTGAATGTTCGCGATGTTCAGGAAGCTCACACGGGCGTGCTGCGAGTTGGAGCTTTCGGTGCCGCCACCCGTGAGGTTGTTCACACGTGCGTTCAGTTCCGGACGGCAGTCGGCGATCCAAACCTTTGGTTGGTTGCGGTTCGACATGGCGATGCGGGCCAGATAGCGGTCGTCTGAGGCGTTCTGGGCGTTGAAAATACCACGCTTGGGCTGCGCACAGCGCCAGATCGACGCCGTGTTGCGCGAGTGGACGAAGCAGCAGATCGGCAGACGGCCCTTGGATCGAAACTCAGCCACGTTGATGATCTCCGCGTCACTCATGGTCGCCGGCACGACGATCTGCTGCGGGTACGTCGCACAGATCGCGTAGTTCTTGTTGATGTCGGTCACGCGGTAGCCACTGCTGTTGTTGCCGCTACGTAGATCCACGCCCATGCGCTCGTAGTCACGGTGGAGGTCGTATATACGGTGTCCCTGGAGGTCGAGCTCTTCGTCGTGGCGAGTTCTCGTCGGATTACCTGCGAACGCGAACAAACTCAACGGAGAATCCACGAATACGTAGCGGTTCAGCGTCGTCATGAGCGTGTTGACGTCGCCTGCGAGCGTCCACGAGCGCAGGTCTTTGAACTTGATCACAAGCTGCGTGGGCGCGTCGTACTTGGACCGAGAGGCGCTCGCCGACTGAGGGTACGACAGCTTCGCCACACAGCCTCGAGGGATTCCTTCAATGGAATCATCAAGCAATCGATGGAAATGGCCTGGGGACCGCAACGCAGCTGTCAGCGGCTCGAAGCGGAGGCGGTAGTTGGTGATGAACAGCGACCCTGGAAGCGTTGGAAGGCCAAGCGGCGTGGGGAACATGAACGAAGCATTGACAGCCGACAGCTGCGCCTCACCAGGCAGCATCCACGGGTGATGCTGCGTGGATTTCGACGCGGACATTGACGACGACGATGCTGCTGATGGCGCATACGCAGACGCGGTCGGTGCCGACGCATTCATGACCGAGGCGATCAGCGGGCTCTGCATGATCGAGTAGCTGCTCTGCGATGGCGGCTGCGACGGCGCGGACGCCCCAAACAGCGTCGACTGTGGCGCAGATACGCCATTCGGCTGTGAGGTCGTGGCTCTCACTGCAGTGGATCTGTTGGCGCCACTGGACGAAGAGGACGCCGAGGACGAAGATGCAGAGGACGTGGCTGCTGCCTTGGGCGCCAGCGCCATGACGCGCGCGATCCGCGCGTGGTGCGCGCAGTGGCCGGCGGCATCGATCGCCACGGACGAGCAGCGCGCGCCCGTGTGCGTGACGGCGATGCACACGCCGTCGGAGCTCATCGGCAGAGAGACGTCCAGGGGTCTCCACGGACGGGGAGATGTCTGTGGACGGATGAGAAGGGGGATTGCGGCCGTTTCCAGTGAGGAAACACAGTTCAACGACACGAAAATGGGGGAAATTACGATTTTGGTGGATCACTTGGTGATTTACCAAGTCGAATATGTCTATTTCTGTGATTCTGGCAAGTTTCAGGATACGATCATTCGTTTGTTCGAAATGCGACGGTCGATGCGGATCCGCGCACCCCCGGCGGCCGCCGATGTGAAGCTGGAGGACGCAGCGCGTGGTATGGGCGGCCTGGCCACCGAAGGTGTGAAGAATGTGAAGGCTGCTGGGAAGCGCGCGTTCTCAACACTGGCTGCAGCGAGCCCTGTGGACGTTGTGGTGGTGAAAGAGGAGCTGGATAGCAAGAAGATCAAGGTCGAGTTCGGTGGAGTGGATCACATTACAGGCGATGATACTGTGAAGAAGGAAGCAGCATTGAGTAGCGGCCAGCAAGCGGTAGTTGGTGAATCCGACGGCGCTTCCGAGTGGCGCGATCTCTGCTCCGTAGTCGAGCTGTCGTGTGTCGTCACGCTGACGTCGGGGCAAGTGTTCACGTGGAAGCGCCATGTAGACAATGATTCGTGGGTCGGTGTCATCCGAGAGCACGTCTATAAACTCCGTGAGCGAGACCAACGTGTCCAGTACCAGCTCCTGTACCCTCCGAACCGTAAGCTCCTCGATGCCTGACTCTGACGACCCCGTCAACAAAAGAATTGACTTGTTGTGTTCCAGTCTCCAACACACAAGCACACGCTGTGCTGCACGACTACTTCCGACTTGAGGTGTGTCGAATCAATTCCAATCGATGAACGTCTTCTGATGTATCATATCTGATGCGCTGTTGTCGACACTAGGTTGAAGCTGCTCCTCTGTACAAACTCTGGAGCGAGAAAGACGACGACATGTCGAAAATCATCCGAAGCCTGCCTGGACTCCGCATCATCCGCCAAGATCCAGTCGAATGCCTCTTTGCATTCATCTGCTCATCTAACAACAACATCCAGCGCATCACGCAGATGATCGTGAAGCTCAAGGCAACGTACGGCGAGCTCCTGCTCAAGGATTCGGTTTCGAACGAAGAGTTCTACGCATTTCCTACCGTTGAAACTTTGGCGATCGTCGCAGAAGAGCAAAAGCTCAGGGATTTGGGCTTTGGATACCGAGCTCCTTTCATCATCAAGTCGAGCCAGCTCTTGCATCAACTGGGCGGCCGCGACTACCTCATGAAGCTCCGCGAACCATCAGAAACAGGCGACGAAGACGAGTACGCAGAGAAGCTCATGGCTTTTGCAGGCGTCGGCCGCAAAGTTGCCGACTGTATCGGGTTGTTTTCTCTTGACCAGCTCCATGCGATCCCAGTGGACACGCACGTCTGGCAGATCGCCTGCCGTGAGTTTGATCCGACGCTCAAGAGCAAGAAGAGTCTCACGCCAACGATCTACAAGGCTGTTGGTGACCACTTCCGATCTCGTTTCTCCCCGCTTGCTGGGTGGGCCCACAGCGTTCTCTTCACTGGAGATCTTACGAGCTTCCAGACCCATTTGCCTGAAGAAATGCAGAAGAAGACCGGATCCAAGAAGAAAAGCGAGCCCAAGAACGCGATAGCCGCAAGCAAAAGGAAAGGAAAAGAAGAAGACGAAGGAACAAAGGCGAAAGACAAGGAGCAAGCCACCGGCAAGAAGACCAGTGCGCCTCCGAAACGAAAACGGAAGGACAAGTGACACCAGTAAGCCGGCCGCCACATTTTCCTCCGCCAGAGCTCGTTATTGGTGGACGCCACGCGATCAAATAGACTTATAGTGATACGACATCATAAAGAAATGGGTGGTGGTGCGTGGAGGCACACAGAGGCCTCGGCAACAGAGCGGTGATGTCACGCGTGATCCGAAGACAATGCAGGTCGTGACGTTAGCGGAGACTCTCCCTGGTCGGTGGCACGGACTAATCGAAAGCGTAGCTAGTGCCACCTTCTAGATGGTCTCATGTGTTCCCATTGGCGAGGTTTTATCACCGTGTCAAGGTTGGTTCCATTCTCTGCAGAGTCTGCACCTCCAAAACCGCTCAGAATAAATACGTGTCACGATTGCGTATTCGTTGATAGAGTATATTTAGGAGGAAAATCTAACCGTTCGTGTCTTCCATCCCCTGTAACTGAACATTAATTCAAAATAAAATCGAGGAGGAGAGAGGTCGTTTCATCGGCAACCCGTGAAGCCAATTGGCTCCACCAATGCCGATCCCAGTTGGTGACTGCAGCGGTGCACGACGCAACCTGAAGTTGATCTCTTCGACGGCAAGCGCACAAGCTCGACATTGGAGCAACGATCAGCTCACGCGCAAGTCGCACTGCACATCGACGCTCGCCGCCATGGAGCTCACGGTGTTCTTCTCCGTCACCATGGGCATCGCCAGCCTACTCCTGGCCTCGCTCGGCTCGCGTAAGTAGCCGCAGAAGAACGAGCTGTCCGAAGAAAGATCCTCTTTGTGACTGATGACAATGGTGGATGCAGTGTGTCTAGGAGGAGTTGAAGACCTCTGCTTGCTCGACCGCTCGAGCAACATTGTGATGGCTATCATCGGCTATGCGACCGTGATCCCGTTGGCGTTCTGCTTGTATGCTGCCTGGTCGGACTACCGTGCGCAGAAGACCGAGGAGACCACGCATCTTCTGTAAGTGTTTGAGTTGAATCGACTTTGCAATCCATGTATTATCTGGGAGGCTAACTATTTGCGCCTTTGCTTTACTCAGGGAGAGCGCTATCACTCCGCCGGAAGAGAAGCCATCGCGCATCCGGATGTACCTCTACGTCAGCCACTTCCTCTCCGCATGGGTACGTGCGATAGGATTTATTTCACTGTAGACGAACCTTTAGATGACAGCGTCTCACGCTCGCTTCATGTGATCAGGGTGACCGTATGTGGCAGTTTGCGATTCCGATCCTGTTCATCGAAGTCTTCGTGGACACGCTGCTTCCGAGTGCGACGTTCTCGCTGGTCATGTACACTGCGTGTATCTTCACGATTCCTTCGGTTGGTCGCTACTTGGATCGCACGAACCGCTGGACCGTCATGAAGTACTCCATCGTGCTGGAAAACCTCATGATTGTGATCAGCTCGGTCGCACTGGGTGCGATTCTGCTCGTCACAAACGCCGACGGTATCCACAAACCGATCTGGACACCCAAGCTTGTGGGCCTGTTCAGCGTGACGCTGGTCTGCGGTGGCATTGGCCAGATTCTGAACGACGCGCAAACGCTTGCAGTCGAGAAGGACTGGGTGGTCGTGCTTGCCGGTAACGACTCATCGGATCTCGCATCTTTGAACACCACGATGCGTCGTCTCGATCTGAGCTGCAAGATTCTCGCGCCCATGGCGTTCGGTCTCATCATGGACTTTGCAGGCACGGACCCGACCACGCGTGCGATGATCGGTGCTGCGACCGTGGGCCTGTGGAACCTCATCTCGATGCCGCTGGAGTACGTGATGACCAAGGACATTTACGATCTGAACCCAGAGCTCGCCGTCAAGTCAAGCGTCAACGATGACGAAGAGGAAGATGCGGCCAGCGCCCACGACGCCAAGACGACGACCAGCGTGATTGCCACGATGCGTCAGTACGTGCGGATGTGGCGAAACTACGCAAAACACCCAGTCTTCCTCCTCAGCTTCGCGTTCTGCAGCTTGTACATGACCATCCTGGACGGAGGTGCATTGAACACCGCCTACCTCAAGTGGCGTGGCATCCCAGACTCGATCCTCGGCTCAAGCCGTGGTGCTGGAGCCGTCTTCGGCCTCGTGGGCACGTTCGTCTTCCCCAACATCCGTACGTGGCTTGGACGTGTCGAGCGCGTTGCGGTCGTGAGCGTGTGGCTGTTCTGGCTCAGTCTCGTGCCCGTCGCCGTGGCGTTTGTGATGACTGGCGAGTCCCAGATCTCGGACTACGTCATGCTGGGCTGCATGGTCGTCTCGCGTGTCTGGCTCTGGAGCACCGACTTGGCGGAGACCCAGATCATGCAGGAGTGGATCGAGCCAAGCCGCCGAGGCTCCATCAACTCGATGCAGACCGCCACGTACCAGTTCTTCTACATCCTCATCCAGTTCATGGGCATCGTGTTCCACGACCCTCGCCAGTTCCAGGCGCTGGTCTGGTACTCGCTCGCGACCGTGCTGGGATCCGCCATCGGCTTCTCCGTGTGGGACCTCAAGTACGGCCGTAATCGAGAGATTTACGTCCGCAGCCACCCATCAACCAAGAGAAACTGAGAAGGCGACAGGCAGGAGCTTCAACATTATCCACACCACTCCCATCTTCAGTGAACAGTACAGTATCCTTCCACGCACGAGGTGTCCACACACGTGCCCCCACGTCGTGGGGGCATGACGCGCCATGGGCACTAACGCGGCGGATGAGGCATCATGCATGAGGTGTCAGCGTCAGCCGTCACGCAGCCGTCGGCTGATCAGACACGAGTGTACCTTCACATGTGGAGAGCTCATTGCCACGGACCCACTCACTTTGCTGTGAGCAGCCATGGTGTCCTTTACTGCGGTGTCTCGCAGCCGATGCGCGAGGTGTGCAACAGATCACGGGTTGAGCCACATTGACACATTGCACGCCGACTCAGATATTCTGAGTCGACGTTTACCTGAGTCCAGCCGTGCAGGAAAGGCGAGGAGAGACACCACCTAACCCTCTGTGTACAAGAGCAGCGTGGCAACTGATGCCACCAACAGTCGCTCAATATTTGTTTCCAAAGTCTTGTTGTGAAGAATTACTCTACTTTATCGTGGGGCAGCAGAGCAAGTATAGATTTACAAAGGAGAAGTCAGCTCCGACCGCGATTCGCTGTTGCTTCTTTTGCCTCCGCATTCAGTGGCACCTCCACCGTGCAACGTGACAACAACAACCACTCTCTCCATGGCAAACAGCCGGCGCGGGAATGGGCGGCCGGCAAAGACGAGGCTTTTGCAGCGGCAGAGTCGCCCAACACAGTAGACCCCGAACAATGTGACACCCATGTAGGCTCATACATTGTCAGACTGTATATAGTGGAAAGGACGGTCACGATTTCATCTCTGTGCTTCCGACGTCTTGAAAATTTGGAATACTGGCACCTTTCATAAGTACCACGGTGTCACATTGTTCGGGGTTCACTGCACCAGCTGGGCTTTTCAGTTCCAGGCAACCGCACTGGCCTCAGCGCTCACTTACCCTCACGCCCACGCCAACTGACCGGCCACTCGCCCCTGACACACAGTTTACCAGAACCTACAGTTCCCTGGGCCATTTCCGAAATCCACGACTTCCCCCTTCAGCCTGCGTGCTTGGGTGTTGCGTACATACACGGCGATAGACTTTTGTCTCCAGTAGCCTGCTTCTCTTCAAGGAACCGCGTGTACACGGCTCCTGGCGAGTAGCTCGATATTGAACAGCTCCAGTCCTCGCGCGTCTAAACCTCCAATCCCGAGAAACAGAAGAAACAAGACGCTCCATCATGGTCAAAGTGCGTGCCTTCGTGCAGCTCATGACCGTCGCGGCGGCGCTGTGCGTGGCGTCCACCGCGGCGTCGACGACGCATGCGCGTCTGCTGCAGACGACGGATGCCTCCACGGCGGAAGAGTCGGAGGCGCCGATCACGCGTGCGCCAGACTCGACGACCACGACGACGCCACCTGCGACGGCTGCGCCTGTTACGACCGAGGCGCCGGTCGAGTCGCCGCCACCGGTGATTGATATCTCGATTTCAACGACCCCAGAGCCAACGACGGTTGCGCCAACGCCAGAACCCACTACTGCCGCGCCAACGCCCGAGCCGACACCGGAACCGACGACCGCCGCTCCGACGGAGGCACCAGTGACGGTCGCTCCAACGGAGGCGCCAGTGACGGTTGCTCCAACGGAGGCCCCTGTGACGGTCGCGCCCACGGAAGCCCCGGTGACTGTGGCTCCGACGGAGGCGCCAGTGACGGCTGCCCCGACCGAAGCTCCTGTGACGCCAACGGAGGCTCCGACGGAAGCTCCTGTTCCGACCACGGCTGCACCTGTGCCAGTTCCTGATCCGACTCCAGTTCCCACGACTGAGTTGCCAAATCCTGAACCAACGCCAACGACTGTGGTTCCACCCCCTGAGCCAATCCCGACTCCTACGCCCCCAGGCCCTGAGCCAGTACCAACACCAGATCCTGAACCGACACCGACTCCTACGACTCCGGTTCCTACCTCGACGGGCACTCCGAAGCCCACGACGGAGGCTCCCCCACTCGTCGAAGTCCCTGTGGCCACGGAGATTCCAGACACACCTGCCCCGACCGTCACCAGCAAAGACAAAGATTCCAAGGACACCACAGAGCCAGAAGATGACAACCAGGCGAACTTGAAGGATGTTATCGTCGCCAACACCAATGAAACCGCGTCGGATGCGACCGATTCGCCGAAGGTGAACCCGTTCGAGATCCGCGAGATCAACACGGACGCCCCAAAGCCAGTGGTCCTGGACATCAAGGATGACTCTACGACCACTGCCGAGCCGAAGCTGTATGTCCGCGGTGCCAAGACTGATCCTCCTGGAGTCATTGACTCGGCGAACTCAGGTGCAAATGGAAGCGGTACCTCCACGTCAGCCTCCTCGCCGTCGTCTGCTGCCAATGTTATTGGTGGCAGTCACCGCAACACGGCCACATCGGCTGAAGCTATCCTTTCGAGCTCAAGCCAGGCGTTCCACGACTTCCTCCGTTACGCGACGTGTGCTTTCGCTGGAATCTCGGTGGCGCTGCTTCTCTTCTTCCACTACGTGTCGCTTGATGCGACGCTGACGTGGACCTCGTCGTTGTGGTCGCCCAACACGTGGGAGTTCATTCTGTACGTTGGATACTTGCAGCAAATGGGTGCCGTCTCGCAGCTCACGCTTCTCAAGACGCCGTACTTCCTGTGGGACTACACGGACTCGTTCGCGTGGACTAACTTCCTCATCGAGCGCTCCACCAAATCGGACAGTCGTCGTCTGGAAACGATTGTGCTGGGTGGTGTGGTCGCTTACGGTGACCGTATCGGTATCGACGAAACCAAGATCGTGTACCACGCAGTCGTTGGCTTCGCCGTGGTCCTCGCTATCTTGCTGCTTGCCTTCTTGGTGATCGCCGTGTTGGCCAAGCGCAAGGCTGAGCAGGCTCTGGACGATCCTGCCAACATGCACAGTTCCACTCAGAGCGTGCACCGTCTTCGCAGTGCCTCGATCCGTACGCTCGGTCTGTGTGTGCTCATCTGGTACTTCGCGCTGTACCCTCTCAGCGTGTACGCTTCGTTCGAGATCTCGATGGAGGTGCAGGCCAAGGAGACGATCCCGATGGCGCTTATGGTGTCTATCCTCGCGATCGGTGTCGTGTGCTTCGGCGTGTTGGCGTGGAGCGGCCGCGTGATCATGCACAAGTCCAAGGATGAGCTTCTCCAGTTCGAGAACATCGCGACGTGGGGCTCGCTGTACGCTGAGTTCTCCTTCCGCAGCCGCATGTTCTTCGTCCTCGGCGCGCTCGTGCAGATCGTGACTGGCATCATTGTCGGCACCATGGATGCGGATCCGACTCAGCTCATCATCGTGCTCTTGATCGAGGTGCTGTACCTGGTGGCGGTTTTTGTGCTCAGCCCATTCGCGGAGGTGCTCGTGCTGCGCTTCACGTACGCGCTGGGTCTGCTCAAGATCGTCAACTTCGCGTTGTCGTTTGGTTTCCTCAACTCGAACGGTATGTCGGACACCAGTCGCAACGGCGTCGCGAACGCGTACATTGGCATCAACACGATCGTTATCATCGCCTGGTTCATCCGCCAGCTCATCGTGTTCAGCACGTACATCCGTGCGTGGGCCGTGCGTAGCTCCTTCGTGGAAGAGAACGGTCTGGAAGACTCGACGGCCAAGTACGAGACCCGCACGGCCACGGACTCGGAGGTCTACGCCAGTGTGGCCACTGCTCGCCATGGCGACGGCGGCAATGCATCCGACTCGGACGACTACCACAAGGCCCAGGCGCAGCACAACCTCGGCTACTTGTAATCGCGTCATGTTAAGGAGGTGAAGTTAGGATTTTTCATTATATTTTCCCAGTTTTGCTTGAGAGAGAGAGAGAAGCCGCGAGGCGATGGGCTTCGTTGCATGGGAACAGAGTTGCGTTGGTCGTAGCGAAGGGTATGAGCCATGGAGAATGTAATGCATGGCGCTCACGTTTGTTGTCTCTCCTGGCTTCCCTTCTACTAGTATAGCGTCGTGCACTCAGTGCCACCGCCGTGTATCCAGGGGCTATTAATCTACGGCTGTGTAGTTAAAACGCCGCGCATCTTTCCATCCCCATTTCCATCTTCCCCATTTTCCATCTCTTATTCCGGCAAGGCGCGGTAGGTGTTCTCAAGTTTGTTTCCGTTTGCCCTGTCGCTGGCCGCGAGTTGGATTTCTACCTACATTGATACAGTAGATTACCAGACAAGTCCACGAACTTCTCAGTCATACTTGGAAAAATGAACTCAGATAAACCAATTGCAAAACGGGAAAACCGGCTTCTCAAGCCCTTCAATCTTTCCGTGTCAACATCCGGAGCGCAGCTGGGAGCGACCAGCCTTTGGCCCCCACACAATCTGCTCGGCTGAAAATGCCAGCTGGCGCAACGGAATAGCATCGCGCCGTCGTCCGAGTCTCTGCGCTGTCGTGTGTACGGTGTGCCTGTAAATGGAAATGGGGTGGGCGATAGTCCGGCAGTCGGTGGCTCAGTTCGATTGATCCGAGACGTCCATCCTGACAGACAACATGCACGCGCCGACGCGATGGAGGCGCCTGCTGCTGCTGGCGCTGGCGCTGGCGCTCGCGAGCGTGGCGGCGGCCGTGGATACGGACGCGTCCGTCGAGGTCGTCGGTGTGCGTGGGCTCTCGGCCCTGGCCGCCGGCGACTCCTTCCGCCGGCTGCAAGAGGCGTCGGCGGCGTCTGATAGCAGCGCCGGCGAGGCCGACCGGAAGACGGAGAAGCCGACGACGACGTCTCCTGCGCCAGCGGCTACGACAGTGAAACCAACGGAGGTGCCTAAGCCAACAACGATGGCGCCGCAACCCACGCCGACGACGGTGAAGCCGACCGAGAGGCCGGAGCCCACGACGGTTAGACCCTCGCAGACCCCCCAGCCGACGACAGTGAAGCCGACGGAAACGCCAACGCCAACGACGGAGAAGCCGACGACAACGCCTGCGCCAACGACGGAGAAGCCGCGTGAGACGACCGTGAAGCCTACAGAACCGCCGGCGCCAACGACTGAGAAACCTCGTGAGACACCGGAGCCAGCGACTGCGAAGCCGAGGGAAACGCCGGAGCCGACGACAGAGAAGCCCACGGAGGCGCCCGCGCCGTCCCAGACCCCAGCGCCGACAACGGATAAGCCGACAGACAAGCCGACGGAGAAGCCAACGGAGAAGCCAACGGAGACGTCAACGCCTACTACCGTTTCGCCGACGCCAACGACGGCAGCACCAGTGCCGACGACTGCACGTACGACCCAGCAGCCAACAGAAGAACCGCCTGAGTCGACAACCTCTACGCCTCTTACTACAAAGCCGACCACAGCTACGCCAACGACTAATAAGCCGACTGAGGGGCCGACTGAGGAGCCGACGCCAGTCGCAACAACTACGCAGCCTTTTCCTTCCACGGTCCAGCCAACTCCAATTCCAACGCCTGAGCCAGTGCCAACGACAAGGAAGCCGCGAGATGTCGTTCCAGAGGCACCCACTGCACCACCTACCGAGAAGCCGACTGACGTTCCAGCTCCAACGACACGAGCGCCATCGACGGAGAAGCCAACAGAGAAGCCGACTGACGAGCCCACTGAAAAGCCAACGGAAAAGCCAACAGAAAAACCAACCGAGAAGCCAACCGAGAAGCCAACGCCGACACCGACACCGTCAGATAAACCTCCATCAACCGAGCGACCGACCAGTGAGCCGACGACGTCGCCTCCCGTGCCCGTGACCGTCGTTCCGAGCCCAGTTGTCCCAGCGCTGCAGCCGACAACTCCTCCAACTACAACGCCATCTCCGACCTCGGATGTTGACGCGGACAGTCCGTCGCCTGCGACTCGCACGCCGGCTCCGGAGCCATCAAGAACGACAGTAGCTCCGGAAACAAGAGCACCGTCGCCAGCAACGACCGCACCGCGTGCCACGACGGTGTCGCCCAGCTCGACGCCTTCGCCTTCCGCTGATGGATCGGAGGGTGACGCTCCTCGTAGACCCACGCCTGCGCCGATTGAGCCAACGCTGACACCAACTGCGACCACGACTCCTGCACCTACAACGAAGACACCGGAGACGACAACGAAGACTCCGGATGCAACGACGAAGACCCCTGACGCGACGACAAAGGTACCTGCGACAGTGGCTCCAATTCCACCGACTGCAACTCCACGTGCAACGACGAAGACGCCTGATGCGACGACAAAGGCACCAGACGCGACCACCGTCGCGCCAGCGACAACGAGTCCAACTCCGGCACCAACTCCAGAAGAAAATGACGGCTCGCCGTCGCCACCGCCAGCTTCGTTGACCCCTGTGACGACGACCCCCGCGACCACAACGAAGGCGCCTGAGCCGACAACGAAGGCTCCTGATGCCACCACCACTGCGCCGACGGCTACAACCGTCACACCGACAGCCACGACCAAGACGCCAGCAACGACTCCAGCTCCAGCAATTGCGACACCTGCACCCGCGCCGACACCGACAAGTGTTGGTGACTCCCCGTCGCCACCGCCTGCGACATTGGCTCCGGTGGTGGTGGTGCCTACCACAGTTGCGCCTGCTACTGTAGCTCCATCTGGGAATGCCACTACGCCAGCCACAACCGCGCCTGGTGCTACGACAACAGCGCCTGCTACCACGACAAAGGCGCCTGTGTCCGCTCCTGTAACAGCAGCACCGACACCGACACCGAAGCCAGCACCTGCACCAAGTGATGATCCTGACTCCCCGTCGCCACCGCCGGCTTCGCTTGCTCCAGTGACGCTGGCGCCAAGACCTGCTCCTGCGCCTAGCCCACCAACCAATGGGACAGCAACGTCCGCCCCCTCAATTGGTAACAACACGGTTCCAGCAGGATCACCGTCGGCAAAACCTGCAGCGTCACCAACTCCGCTGCCAGTCTCGACGCCAACTCCTACCACAGCTGATGACGTGTCTCCTGAGCCAGTGACTCGTGGGCCAATAGGCCGAACCAATCCACCGCCGTCCTCGAAGACCCCAGCCCCAGTCTCGTTTGACAACGACCTCCCATCCAACAGCTCGAGCAAGGCCAACGATCGTAAGGATGTGGTCGCGCCAGTCAAGCCGTCGAACGAGACGGACAATGACCAGACGTTTGCGAAGGACATCATCACGTTCAATACGTCAACCCCATCGACTGCCCCAGTTGACAAGTTCTCTGTCCCGCTGACGACCAAGCCGAACACGCAGGCGAAGGTGCTGGACGTGGCCACGGAAGACACGGTGAAGACCGAGAAACCGGAGAGATACGTGCGTGGTAAGGTGAACATTGACGCCGCCGAAGCCGGTGCCGACTCGACGTCATCCAAGAAGGGTGTCGCCACGGATACAAACAACGATGGCGTTACGGACGCGTATGAGACGCAGAACATCATCGGAGGCCGCAGTCGCTCGGACCCAGTCAACGCCAACCAAATGTCGGCGACGAGCGCCGATTTCCACGACATGATGCGGTATTCCGGATGCGCTTTTGCTGGTATCTCGGTGGCGCTTTTGCTCTTCTTCCAGTTCATCGCGTTGGATCCAACGTGGACTTCCGTGTGGAGCAGCAACCCGATGTGGTCGCCAAATACGTGGGAGTTCTTGTTGTTTGTCGGTTATCTCCAGCAATTGGGCTCCATCTCGCAGCTCTCGCTGTTGAAGGCCCCGTACTTCCTCTGGGACTTCACGGACGCGTACTCGTGGACCAACTTTCTCATCCAAAGCGGCTGGGCGTCATCGGGCAGCACGGCGAGTGACGGCGACGGTATCAACGAGAAGTCGGGACGCCGCCTCACAACGATTCTCATCGGTGGTGTTGTGGCGTACGCCGATCGTCTCGGGATCAAGGAACAGTCGATTCTCATTGCCAGCGTCGTCGGACTTTCGATTTTGGCGGCACTTGTAGTGATCGCATTCGTGATTTCGACGTTCCTGGCAAAGCGATCTGCTGAGCGATACGAAACCCGCGACACGAACGCCATGGTTGAGCAGTCATCGCGTGTACAGCTCATGCGGAACCGCTCGGCGCGAATCCTCGGTCTGGGGTTCCTTCTCTGGTACACTGCGCTGTTCCCGCTGAGCACGTTTTCGTCATTCGAGATCTCGATGGAGATTCAGTCGGATCAGATCAGTCCCGGACCGCTCATGTTGGCGATCATCTCGTTGCTGTTCGTGTGTTGTGCGGGCCTCGCGATCTGCGTCCGTGCCGCGTGGCTGAAGGAAGAAGCCGAGCTCAAGGACGCCAACACGGCTGCCGTTTGGAGCGCACTGTGTGGCCACACGCAGTACATGATGCGGCTCTTCTTCTTCTTTGGTGCGTTGGTCCAGATCGTCTCAGGAATCATCGTTGGCACCACGGACGCTGAGCCTGGGCAGCTTCTCGGCGTGTTGGCGGCTCAGATTGTGTACCTCGGAGTCGTTTTCGTGCTCGACCCGTTCGCGTGTCCGCTCGCCAAGTGGCTGACGTACGCACTCGGTGCGATCAAGATCACCAACATCGGCCTGGCGTTTGCGTTCCTGTACTCGAACAACCACTTGTCAGCGACTGGCCGCCGAACGTGTGCCGAAGTCTTCATCGGCCTCAACACGATCGTGATCATCGTTTGGTTCGTGCGCCACATAGGCATGTTCCTGTTCTACCTGCGCGTGTACGCGACGACGCCGTCCCGCGACAGCGAGCAGTGGCAGTCGCCCGCCCACGGTGGCGTGCCGGCGGACCACTTCATGCCGGCCTTCCCTCCGTCGCTCTCCAAGCCTCAGCACGGCTCGACGCCGATCGGCAGCAACATGCGTGCGATGAAGCACAGCATGGCGAACGACCCGTATTCACGGCCCATGCACCCGCCGGCCCTGCAGTCGCTACCGAGCGACATGACGTCTGCGGTCATGCAGCGGCGAGGCGTGTCCGTCATCATCTAGAGAGTTCGTAGTCATGGAGAGAGTACTAGTTCATGTGTGCGAGAGTAGCCTGTAGTGTTGGTCAAGTTAGCAATGGTATTTACTTCCAGCCCAGCGACCCGCTTGATCCAAAAGCTGTTCAAACGGTGGAGTGCGTTGCCACTTCAACATGAGAGAACCTGGGTGGGTTCATTAGGGTACGGATACCTCACTTTAACCCACCCAAATGACTTGGTTTCACTAAGCAAGATGGTCCATATGAACCCGCAACCACAACACATCGCACAACCGGACCCGTGGATGACGGTAGCAGTGGAGTTGGCAACAGATTGACACGCGGAAGGTGGTGGTGTCATCAAAGGGACATGGGCTCGTGCTGAATCTCTCGATGGATGTTTGGCTTCCCATGCAGACTATGAGGTGCGTCATTCGTCAAACTAGCGGCCTTCGCAATGGCACGAATGACGTGTCGCTTGGTGACATGGATGCTCGTGGTGTGGACTGCGAATGCGATTCCGACGGCGGCGACGATGCCGGAAAATAATACCAACAGAAGTATGTTAGACGATGTGCCAGGGATGATAACGGCAGTCGCAACGGGCGAGATGAATTGGTCGGCGAATGGGTTTGGGAACGCCGAGCTATCCAGTCGTCTCACGCCAACGCCAACGCCCCGTTCAGAAGTCGCTGGAGATGCTGACAGTCCGAAGACGACACCACCTGCAACACCCAGGCCACCAGCAAATGTGACATCTCGACCGGCGGCCACAATGGCGGCGTCCTCTACTCCCCAAGCGACGGGCAGGCCAAGCACTACGCCCAGAACTGTCCTCCCACCAATTCCGCAGCCCATCCTAACGTCCAACAGCTCGACTCCAGGTACGCAGAAGTCAACTTCGACTTCTCGCAGCCCAAGTGCTACGCCGACCCAAAGGCCAAATGCAACTGTGACTCCAAAACCGAGGTCGACTCCGATCAAGTTGACTGTACCACCAACGAAGACATCAAAGCCGACAGCCACGACGTCGCCAGTGACCCCAGCGACCAAGACGACTGCTCCTGCACACTCAACGGTGCCGCCGAAGACGGCATCTCCAGCTCCAAAGACGGTTGCGCCGTCGACACCAACGCCCGTGGCCACAACACGGAAACCTGTGACCACACCGGCGCCGACCGCGACGACCAAGGCACCAATCATGGACGTGATCGACACACTTCTGAACAAAGTCGGTGTACGGCCGACGACGACAACGCCCACGACGCCAGTCACAATCGCACCGACGGCCACAGGCCCACCAGCTACGAAGAACGCGACGACCAGCAAGCCGGCAGCATCAGCGCCGACGCGGAAGACTCCAAAGCCATCCACCAAGACGCCTGTGACGAAGTCACCGTCCCCGACGCCGTCGCGGAAGACGCCAACGCTGGTGGAAAACATTGTCATCAAGACCGACAACCGGACGTCTGGTAGCCGAGACGACAACGTCTCGGATACCCCGCCGCCCACGGCAGTGACGGTGGCCAAGCATTCCAACGAAGAGAGCGAAACGCAAGATAACAAAATGACGACCATCACGACCAAGACGAGTCTGATCATCATCGACAACACGAGCACGACCGAGTTCCACCACTACGTTCGAGGGATCGCCAAAACGAGGAAACCAACGATCAAAACGGACAATTCTACTGGTGTGGAGACCACTACTAGCAGTCTCAGTGCCGACGTGATCACGATCGGCGGCCGCAACCGCACGCGGGTTGTCCCTGGTGCGGACGTAGCGGTCTCCGCGATGTCTCAGAACGCCCACGACGTCATGCGGCTCGGCTGCTGCGGCTTCGTGATCGCGTCGATGGTGCTGCTCGTGCTTTTCCACTCGCTGGCGTTGATTACGGCCAAGTGGCTACCAAGTCACCGCCACGGAACGGCTGATGACGTCTCCTGGCTCGCCCCCAACACGTGGGAGCTGCTCGTCGTGGCAGCGTTTTTCCAGCATCTTGGCTCGCTCTCCATGCTCGTGCTGCCCATGGCTCCGTACTACGTCGTCGATTTCACAGACGCGTTGTCGTGGACAAACTTCCAGATTAGTGGCATGGGAACGCACGAGCCCGAGCGACGCCTCGACTACGTCATTCTCATGGGCATGGTCGCCTACGCTGACCGCCTCGGCATCGACGAAGGAAAATTGCTGACGTTCACGACACGATGCTTCTTTGTCGTCGCTGGGATGCTGGTCGTCGGCTTCCTGATCATGAAGTTTGTCCAACGTTGGCTGTCAAAGAGACACGAAGCCTCCTCGAAACCCCGCGGCCACGATGGGACCCTGTGCTTTCTCGGCCTCGCGGTGGCTGTCTGGTCGCTGAGCACGTTCCCACTATGTGCCTCATCCTCCCATGAGCTCAGCATGGAGCTTGGCTACGCCGTCACTGGCGACTTCGTGATCGTGCTGTTCAACCTCTTCTTCGTGCTGCTCGGAGGCCTCGCTCTACTCACGTGGACCGTTGGGCGAGTCGCCTCCAATACGACAATGGAGTACTACCACTTTGCAGTCTTTGACACGCTGTTCGCGGACCATCGCCGTGAAACGCGGTATACGTTCGTCGTCTTCACGCTCTTCCAGATCTTCACAGGCGCGGTCGTTGGCGGCATCCAAGACAACCCCACACAGCTCGTTGCTCTGCTCGTCCTGCACGGGATCGTACTGTTTGCACTTGCAGCCGTTCGTCCGTACCGCAAACGCTGCGTGAACATCTACACGTGCGTGTTGATGATCGTGCGCATCGCCAACTTGATCTTCGCGACCGCGTTTACCACCACAAGCACCATCGCCACCTCCACACGCGGCTTGGTGGCCACGAGCTTCGTGACTCTCAACTTCCTCGTGGTGCTCGCCATCTTTTCCCGCCAATTTCTCGTGTTTGTCTACGTTCTGCGTCTCTGGTCGAGCCAGTCAGGGCAAGTTTTGATCCCAAGCCGACGCGAAAGCCACGTTTCCAGTGCTCACATTCAATTGCAGTCCGCACGCCTCGGCAGTGAGTACGATCCCACACTCCGACGCTTTACGACACGCGCGTCGCTGCCCACACCGTGTGATTTTGACGCGTCTGGATCCGTGGAATCGCCGGTCCCGAACCTCGCCAACCGCCCCGAGCCTCTCGCTTTCCGTGACGATGTTAACAAGTGAACAGCCAGTGAGCAATGCAAAGTCGCCCGTGAATTGGGCGATGGAAATGCAAGTATGATGTGGGCTGGTTCGTTTTTTCATAATTACGTGAGGGAGGGACAGAGATAAATAGACAACGGGCACACCGACACACGCTCGTTTTTCTTCCAGTGACGACATGTGGCTCAGAGTGCGCAGGGACCAATGTGTCGCCGATTTCCACCGGCATCTTCCTCAACTGCGTCGCCGCAATCAACCGCATCCTCGTCTTCGTTGTCGTCCTCATCATTGTCATCTTCTCCATCGTCTTCGTCGACAAGCGAGCAGTCTTCGTCTTCATCCCCTTCGCCTTGTTCGACCCATTGGATGTCGTGGTTACGCAGGTAGTGCATGCAGATGGCCTTGAGTTGGATGGCGTTGCTTTCGTTGGCCGCCGCCAGAATGTCTCCGACGCTGTCGGCGTGGACTGCGTGTTGCAACACGCGTTCGCAATACTGCTTTAGGTGGTCGAGCATGAACTGATCTGCGACCACCAGCAGCTCCAGCAGCACGTCCAGATCAAAGCTCGACGCGTAAGCAGCTTGGTTTGACGTCGCTCTAGCTGGCGGCATCGCAGCTCTTCGATCCGAATCTGCGTCTTGTAGCTGCAACTCGACGAGTGAACTCCTCGCCGCGTCGTTGCCGTTGGACATCCGCCTGCAGACCCCCGTCTCGTCGTCGTATTCCTCGATGGCTTCGTCAGCGATTTCTTCTTCCTCATACTCAACACAGTCACCAGAGTACAAATACTCGAGCATGCGTACAAACACCACGTAGCGGATGTCCGGAATCACGATCTGCGACTGCTGCGACTCGAGGAATCGTCCGGAAAACATGCCGCGGAACCGCTCGCTCAGCAGCGACAAGATGATCTTGTGCGCGTACACCACACGGCCTTCGACCAAAAATGAAATATCGGAAAACTCGTCGTTGTTCACGAAGTGGCGCAGCGATTGCTGTAGCGTCTGAAGAGGCGACGCGGTGCTGGAAATCATCGCACGTGGAGCTGGATCGGTGTCCAGCACGAAGAAGTCGTTCAGGTATTCGTTGCCGCACGAGCCCCCGAAAATAAATAACTTGCGGTCTTCCAACACGGAGCACGTGTGGCCGGCACGGCGTCCTGGCCCCATGCCCACGACGACGACTTGGTCGCGGAGCATGTGGGTGTGCGTGTCGTTTGGGTTCGCATAGCTCGTCGGCTCATCGTAGTACTCGTCGTTGTACGCAGTGCTGTAGCTGTAGCCACGAACACCACCGCTGGCGCCGCCACCACTGTAGTCGGTGCTGTACCTCTCCTGTGGACTGAGCGCGTAGCCGTCGTTCTCTGTGGATTCACTGTACACTTCATCTTCATCGTCGTCGTCTTCGAGGATCGCAGCCGCCATGCCACCAAGCTGCTGCTCGTCGGGCAGCGCCGTGACGTCGACCCACCGCGTCTCCCTTGTGTCGTAAATGTGCAGGTCGTTGTAGCATTTCGCCGACGGCCCTGATCCGCCGAAGAGAAACACACGCTCACGATGACGCACGAACGTCATGCCAGCACGTGGGTGTGGCAGCGCGGCGCCGAACGGGTTGCCGCTGTGGACGTTGACTGCCGACCAGACCATGGTCCGCGTATTCAGCACGTGGATGTCATTGAGTCGGCGCTGGCCGTCCCAGCCTCCGAACATCACGATCTGGTCGCCGTTCACGAGAGTGGAGCTGTGGTTGGCTCGTGGCACGGGCAGCTTCCCCGTTGCGAAGACGCGGTGCCACTCCATCGTGTCCACGTTCAGCGCGTGGAGATCATTGAGGTACTCGCGTCCGTCGCCGCCTCGGAACACGAGAATGCTGCGTAGATGCGCGATGTAGTCGGCTGTGTGCATGTTGCACGGGCCTGGCGACTTGCCCACGACTGGAGGCTGGTGCCAGGTCATGGTCGCGAGCTCGAGAAAGTGCATATCATCGGCCGCGAGTGGCCCGCTGCCCAGCCAGCCACCGATGATGAACAGCTTCCCCTCGGCGAGAGTGGCTGTGTGGCCGTTGCGTCCGGCGGGCGGCGTGCCCTTTACGAGCGGCGCTTTGAGCTGCGTCCACGTGGCGCCGTCGCTGTTGAATACGTACAGGGAGTTGTGGTTGCGGCGGCCGTCGTAGCCGCCGAACACGAGCAGCTCCGTGCGCGAGATGGGCGTGGCCGTGTGGTTCTTGATGGTGGGCACAGTGCCCTGCACGTGCACGGCGTCCCAGCGCATGTGGTGCATCGTGGCGGGCTGTACAGACGCGCGCGGAAGGCCCGCGTCACGCCGCTGATGGTGATGGCGTTGTTCTTGGCGTTTGGCTTCCGGCGGCACAAAACTGCGGAAGCAAAAGATTACAAGTCCTGCAAAAGTCGATTCAATAGCCGAGAAAATTACAAATTGGAGCTAAGATAGAGTAGGTGACTACTGAAATAGACACCATTCAGTAGAAGACGGTAGTGTATTGAGGTGTATTGAAGTTCAGACCAGGCCCAACATGGGTACACTCGGACAAATCTGAAATGGACAGTACTCTTACAGGGGAGACAACAGCTTCTTCAACGGACTACGACACGATCACGACTTGATACAGACGCAGGACAGAGATCTCTATAGCTGGGCGAGGCGAGCGGTGCGGCGTGGCGCTGTGCTGTCCATGGAGTCGCCGTACTCGCTGCCCAGGCGGTCGTTGTACGGAGACATGATCGTCACGTACACGCCCGAGCCACCCAGAATGGGGTTGATGCTGGGCTCACGGTCGCCCTTGACCGACTCGCGGTGCGGGTACGGGGTCGTGGGGCGCTCTCGGTAAGCGGAGCGCTCGGCGATCAGTCGAATGAATGTGGCGAGGATCACAAGCAGCCGCAGCAGCCAGAGCACCAGCACGATCACGTTGATGCCGAGGATGGCGTTGCCAGCGCGCTCTCGACCAGCGATCGACACGTTCTTGTCTGTGACGAAGGCAAACGCGATACTGAGGTTGACGACCTTGAGCACACACACGCACGCAGTGAAGTACAGCGGCGTCTGGCTGGTGAACGGCGAGCACAGCAGCACGGTCAGCAGGTACCCGACGACGATAACGATCGCGACGGTGAGCTGTGTGGCTTCATCTTTGATAGCTCCGACGCATACGCCGAGTGCGATCTGAGCGAGAGCCGTGGCAACGAAGAACCAGCGGAAGTCGTGGGTGACGTCGGCGTACAGCGCGCCGTAGACCTTGAGGCGGTTGATGCTCATGAGCTGCTCGTCGGACTTGGAGTGGATGGTGAGCCCCAGAGCGACGAGCACAACACCACAGAAGATCACCAACAGAGTCACTGCGAGCGTCACGTTGGAGGAGATGACGGCGAGCTCAAACGTCGCGAGAGCCGTGAATGGATACAACACTAGGAACCACAGGATGACCAGGAAGCCCAGCACCCACAGTATCCCACGCCGCTTCGCTGGCATCAACGACGCGTTGCGTACAGCCGAACTCTCAATGTCGAACTTGTCTTCGCGCTCTCTCTTGCCACACATCATCAACGCCACAAACACGACGAAGAGGAGGCCGACAACAACGGCGGCTGCGATCACCGCGTTCACCAGTAGGTCGGAAGCTGCAATGTCGATGCGCTCAGCGTACGCCTCGACTCCCTTCAGAGCATCACCAGTAGCAAGGCGGCGTTCAGACTTGGAGGCGACAGAGCCGACGATGTTACTGCGCTGAATGAGGAAGTTACTCCACGACAACGCGTCCGTGAACTGCGTGAGAAACGCCGGGGCCTGGAGCATCTCAAACTGTGATAGCGATGCGATTTGCTGCACGTAGCACACGTAGAGAAGCAGCTCCCACCCGTTGGCGCTCAGCCACTCGTGAGGCCAGTCGAGCCAAGGTGAGTCAAAGGCGAAGACATGGAACATCGCCAGCAGTGCGACGGAGACGGCAGCTAGCGTCACGCCCATGTACACGGCAGCGTCGTGGAACATGGAGTTCTTCTGACGCGTGCGTGCAGTCGCCGTGGGCGTGCGCTTTCCACTTTCACCCGTGCTGCCACTGCCTCCGCTGGACGGAGAAGGGAGTGGAGTTGGGATAGGAATGGGGAGTGATGAAGACGAGGACGAGGACGACGACAGGGTTGGATCTTCACTTCCACTTGATGAAGAGTCGTCGTCAGCGCCGCTTCCGTCCGAAGACACGGCATCATCCGCATCGCCCCCTACCGTCGATGGTGTGGTGGGGAGCGGCGACGGCGCCCCAACACTCGGTTTTGATGCTGGACCGCGCGTGACTGGTGCAGGCGACGGATCATTTATCTGCCTGTCCGTTGGAGATGAAGACGACTGCGTCGGAGCTACTGTTGACGCTGGGCCAGGTGCGCGAGTCGTCCCTGAATCAGGAGTCAGTGAGCTTGGAGGCTGAATTGTCAGCTGAGAGGTTATTGGTGCCGCCGACGGCGGAATCGGTGACGTCGGTTCGGTCGACGACGGTGGTGGAGTAATCGGTGCACTGCATGGAGACGGCTCAGTGCTAGTCGGAGGCGGCGTCGTCGTGCTTGGTGCCGCTGTAGTCGACGGAGGCGTGGTCGTTGCCGGTGGAGCTGTGGTTGTTGGGGGCTGCGTCGTCGCCGGTGGCGGTGGCACTGTCGTGATCGGCGGAACGATGGTCGTGTCCGCTGGTGGAGCCGTCGTGTTGACTGGTGGTGCTGTCGTGTTCGGCTCCGTCGTCACTGGCGGCGGTGTGGACGTTGGCAGATTCCCCCGTATTGCTAGCGACTCCTGCAGCCATCGTGGCGTCTGGTCCGCCTGGGTCGTCGCCCCGGATGCGACTGCAAGCTGCGCTATCAGCACCGCTGCAAGCACACAGCGTGGGAATCGATGCATCGAGCGACTCATGGGCGACCGTCACACGCTGTTTGTTGAGAAATGGCAATATTCTCACAGTCTGGTGGATCTCGACTGCTTGCACTGGTTGGGTTCGTCTCCCACTCACTACCAAGAGGCCGGTCAGTAAAAGAGACTGCAGCTCTTCAGGTTCGCGTCAGTCGATCGTCAGCGCTTCTTCTTCTCCTTCTTCTAGCGTGGAGGACTCTGCTGAAGCCGGCGTTCTCAATCTGCAATGTGCACAGCTATCCAGTGTCGACAGTAGCTGTAGCTGCTCGCCTTGAGCGGGTCTCTCATCGGGTCCCTCGTCGAGTTCGCGCGCTGTTCCTGCTCGCCGGCCCTCTTCACCATCCGACTCCGACTAGCCCTCGGTCGCGAGTAGCTCACGCTCGCGCTCTCTACAGTTGCGACTCACTTCCATTTACATGCGGCGCCGCGAAGAGCTCCAGACGGCGGCGGTTCACGCATGTAGAAGCTGCTCCACTCCAGCTGGCGGACGCAACACACCCCAGATGGGTTCACAACCACTCCCACGTGTGCCACCTCGATAGAGTGACTTAGTCGCAGGATGTGGTCCACATTGTCCACAGTTAGTGTGGTGCACATTAGAAGCGAGTGACGCGCTGGAAGAAAATCGCGTGGGCACCAAAGCAAGGGCCGACGCCGACGCCGAGCGGATCACGCGACGGATTGGCTGCGTGCCTTCGAACGAGCCGCGACGAACACGAAGACAGTAGCGGACGTTGCCGCTGCGCCTATGAAGGCGGTGCTCAACGGCGGCATCTATCTCGTGAAAGCCTACGTGCAGCTGCTGCTCTACGTGCCGCGCCTCGTGTACGAGCAGCTCCTTTTGCAGCCCCTTTCGTGGGCTACAAATAAACTGAACTGACGAATGGCCTGGGGGCTATTGCCTATGTGTATGTGTGTATACGCACAGAATCCAGATCAACCTCCAGTACAACCCGTTCTTCATCGTCTTGCGGAAGCTGCTGCAACGCGCGCTGCTGACCATGGAACCATCGACGCCTGAAGTGCTCGAGAACTCACCGGCGCGGTCGGCCGCGAGCCCGCCGCCGTCGCCGCAGATCCTGCCAGTGGACTTGGCAGACGCGGCGCTGCCGCCAGACGCAGAAGAAGTCTCGGAAGCCGTGGCGGAGACGCCCGTGGAGAAGGAGCTCATGCGCTGGCTGGAGCCAGGCGAGTACAACGGCGAGCACGTTGCGATTGTGAGCTACCCGCGGTCAGGCAACTCGCTCATGCGCGGGCTGCTGGAGAAGATCACGGGCGTGTTCACGGGGTGCGACACGCGACCGGATCGCACGCTCAGCCAGCAGCTCCAGGACTTTGGCATGAAGGGCGAGGTGCGTAGCTTCTCGCTGGCACCGAGTGTGTGGCTGCAAATGAGCTGACTTGAAAATATTGGCGTGCAGGGCATTGTGGACGAGTCGGTGTGGTTCGTGAAGACGCACTTCCCGGAGCGCGTGGGCTGGAAGCCGTTCAAGATCCAGAAGGCGATCCTCGTGGTGCGCAACCCGTGGGACGCCATCGACTCCTACTTCAACATGACGCTCACCAACTCGCACAACAAGAGCCTACACGAGAGCCAGTACGAGCGCTTCGCCGACCGCTGGGACGGCATGTTGCGCAACGAGATCGACGTGTGGATGAAGTTCCACCGCTACTGGACCAGCAAGGTCGACATTCCGATCATTGTCGTGCGATACGAAGACCTGCTCGTCCACCGGTGCGAATGTGTTGCAGTCAAAGGAGTTCTTAAACCCATTATACTGATGCTCGTGTGTGATTCACAGAGCGGAGACGTTGCGACGAGTTTTTTTGTTCCTCACGGGACGTCCGTCGATCGAAGGCACCGAGTGGGAGGCGCGCATTAACAAGGTTATGGATTCGAGTGGCGAGAACTCGGGTCCGTACGTGCCTCGCAGTGGCAAGATCGGGGCATCGTTCAAGCACTACTCGGACGAACAGTTCAACCACATTCTCAAGGTCGCCAACCTGCCGCTGCGTGGCTTCGGCTACGATCCCGTCACCCAGAACTTCCCGAACGACATCCAGTTGCCGCGACGACAGGTGAAGCCGGGCAAGTCGGAGGACGCCGAGCTGGAAGTGCCCATTGATCCGGCGCAAGAAATCCGAAAGCGGAACGACCTGTACGGCCGCTTCTCGACGTGGTACCGCAAGACCCTCACGGACCCCGTGATCGCCAACGATGGCACGGAGCTCAACATGGAAGAGGTGTTGGAAGCGAGATACAAGAAGGAGCAGGAGGCTGCCCGGGCCAACGGCAGTAACCACAGCAGAAACGACGAACTGTAAGAATGGTCAGGGTATGTTGAAGAAAAAACGAAGGGAATGTCATTGGTGTGTTAGTACGTAGTCGTAGTAGTGGAGCTATCCTCCGCGGCTCGAAGCCCCGCCTAGTCTGTGGAAATCGGTCGCAACGCACTCTCAATGCGACTGATCGTGGCGCGCAGCTTGGTCTTGAGCGCGTCGTCCGTGCACTCAATCTCCTGGGAAACGTGGTCGACAACCGCATCCAGTCCGCTGGGCGTGTGGATGTGGATCTTGTTGGTCTCAAAATCCAAATCCACGTCTCCGAACTGGTCCTTGAGAAGGCGGTAGATGATGAGCAGGTTGAGAGCCTCCTGGTCGTGCTCACCGAGCTCCTTGGCCGCCTTCTCCAGTTCAGATGGAGTCTCCAGAGGCTCCTCTTCCAGTTCATTTGGCTTCTCAACTTCGTCGACGGCACTCTCTTCAACCTTGACCTTCTCCTTGTCCTCGTCTCCTTCACCTTTCACGGGTTCTTCCACGGCGTGCTTGTGATCCTCATCGTGGTCGTGGTCGTGGTCGTGGTCGTGGACGTCGCCGTCACTTGCCTTCTTTGAGTGGTCGTGAGGACAGGCAGCCGTCGGGTGGCCGCTCAGCTTGAAGCCAGCGGGACTGGCTTGCGCGTGCATCGCCAACGCGATCATCGAGTCCGCGATCATGTCAGCTGTCGGCGTGGAGGTCCACTCGAGCAGAATGCGGTCTGGAGGCGACTTCGTCACCACGACTTGCTCGCACACGATGACTCGGGACTGCTTCTCCAGATACACCACGTCCTCGTACATTTGGCGGATGAAGTTGAGCAGAACTTCAAACGACTGCACTGGGAACGGCACGTGCTGGCGCTGCGTGATCGTGCCGCTGACCAGCTTGGTGTAAGTGGACAGGTCCTCCTTGTACATCAGATGAGTCTGTGAATCCTGTTCCACCAGCAAACCCGAGATGACTCGGCCCTGCTGAGGCTGCTCGCTGGCAAGCCCACCGATGGCCTTGGCGATCTTCTCGCCCTTGAACTCCAACACAATGTCCTGCATGTTGGCTGGTGTGAAAATGTTCGGCTTGTACTGCTTCGGGTCATGGAACTTCTTGAGCAGAGCCGACTTGAGACGCATCATCTCGTTCTTCTCGCCGTGCACTAGTACGATGTTTGGCGGCGTGAGCTTCTCCACGAACCCGCTCGTTCCCACGAAGTCTGCGTGAGCTGAGAACGAAATGTACTCAACCGTGCAGTTCATGGGCAGAATCCGACCGTCCAACGCGACGATCTCCGTCGGCTCGGACAGCACCTTCTTCGCGAGTGTGCCTTCGACGACGTAGCCAGGAATGATACACGCGTTGCGCTTATCCGAGCACCAGCGTTCAAAGAGCTGGCGTGACACACCGCTCTGCAGCATACCGGGACTCGCCATGACCACACTTGGGCCCGAGTCGTCGAAATCGTCCATGCTCTTGAGGTTCGAGATGTGTTCAAACTGGAATGGGTTCGAAATCGCGATCTGCTTGCGGATGCGCTCGTTCATCATGTTGATGTACGTCTGGTACACGCGCAAGGCCTTGGCGGCGAGCTTGGATGCGAAGTAGATCGGAATATCCTGTAGATCCGGGTGTGCCTGCCAGTGCTCATCAAGGATGAGCAGTAGCTCCTGGGTGCGACCCAGCGCGAACACGGGGATGAGACAGCGGCCTCCGCGGCGCACAACGGCCTCGACTTGGCCCGTGAATCGACCTTCACGTTCAATCACCGATTGATGGACCTGCACGCCGTACGTGGACTCGACGATGAGCACGTCCGGCGAACACGCTGGCAGCTCAGCCGCCATCAAGTGGCGGTCATTCTCAAGCGAGTAGTCGCCCGTGTACAGCACTTTGACGCCGCCGATCTCGATCAGATACATACACGCGCCGAGCACATGGCCAGCGTTGTACGGTGTGAACTTGATGCCGTTGATCGTCTTTTCCTGGTGGAAATCGATGATCTCAACCTGAACAGCCCCACCAAACAATCGCGTCAGTCCCAGCGTATCTTCACAACCAATGCATCCAGAATCATGGGGAAACGCACCTTGGCCACACAGTTGTTGAGGTCCTTGTCATCGTAGATCTGGTCGTCAACAGAGATGTTGCTGACGCGCAGGAAGTCTCGCAGCATCATCTGCATTACGGCTTTCGTCGGGTGTGTCATGAACACGCGGCCCTTGAAGTCGGTCTTCTCCGTGAAGTGAGGCAGCGCCGCCACGTGGTCGATGTGGAAGTGCGTGATCAGCAGCAAGTCGATCTCCTCAGCCTCCACGCCGTCGAAGAACGGCAGGCTGCCGTGGCCTGAGTACCCTGGATGCACGCCGCAGTCCAGCATGATGGTCTTGCCCTTGAACTTGAGGATGATGCACGAGCGGCCCACCTCGTTGCCAGCGCCAAGCGGCATGATGCGCATGATGTGGCGCTCATCCTCCGCCTCCTCTGCGAGCTTGCGCTTCGACATGGCTGCTGCTGCGTGGTGGCGTCGCTCGTCTTGAGCTCTTCGCGTTCTGTTGGCACAGCGTGTCGAAACCCAGTATACGTCATTCAAACGAGGGATGCGTGCCTCCAACATATATACGTTGAATCAGTACGTCGCTAAAAAGGGGATAGTCCTTTTGATAGTGACGTCGAAGTGCATGTTCCTACCGAGATGCATCTCGATGCCTGTGAACGCAAAGGTTGACACCAAGACGCGTCCAAATCGAGGCTAGACACCATCGGTACAGTCCACGACCTCTCAGGTGGGGGTCTAAGGTTGCTGGTCTATCGAGATCCGGTTCTTCTGCCCACGAAACTTTTAACAGCCAGAGCCTGTGTTCCCACCCGTCGGCAGAGTCCCCTCGAGGTCCGAAACCCACGGCCTCGCACGCACTTCAGCTGGTGATGTACACATCAGGCGACAGATGTGGCATTTCGTCACATCGGTAAGGTGGTGTGTGTGGATCTCTGCGCGCTAAAGATGGCGCGCGAGATGTGTTCCCGGGGACTTAGACCACCCAAGCATGTATTCATGCGGTCCTGCTGCGGCGGACTATACGGCTGACTCCCTCTGCGGATGGCACCAGCACTGCTTTAGACGCTACTGACGACCTCCCACCTCCGACGGACGCCACCAGTGGGGGATGAGTGAGGCCAGGCGACATTTCCGCGACGAAGCGAGAGGGGGGGGACGAACGCGACTCTTCGACAAAAACTCACTATCCAAAGGTGTTGTTAACAATCCTTATCTGTAAAACGAGGTTTAGGTCGACGTCTACCCTCTCGACTCGACCTGTGGATAGTGGCGCTGGGCCACCCGAAAGACCTCGTTTCCGAGGTTTTTCTCCGCCACACTGATGTGGATTTCTGTTGAAGTTGCCTGGTGGAATTTCTCTCTTTTCTTCTTGGCGGCGAAGTCTAGTTGCCAAAGCGCGGGGCCATCACCAAAGGAAAATCCAGGGGAAACCAAGGCGACACTACGCGACGCACCGACGAGAGCACGCAGCGTGGCGAGATGGACGCGTCCCCAGTGAAGGGCGTGGCGATGGCGAGACGCAAGCGCCCCATGGGCGACTTCGAGGCGCCGCCGCTGGCCTCGTATAACGCGGAGAGCGCGCTCGACGAGAGAGGACTGTTTGAACACAGCGAACACCACCGACGGTCGTCACTGCTGGGGCTGCCGGCCGACTACTACGCCGCGGACGTCCACAGCGGCGGCATGCAGTCCACGAACATGCTCAAGAGCCGCCGGCTTGCGAGTGAGTTCGGAGAGGACGCCCACAGCGTGCCGCTGGCGGCGCTCAACCACCGCGAAGTCTTGGCGCCACTCATGGCAACAGGGTCCCCAGGACCCCCGAGTCTCATGAGCGAGCCGATCCAGAAGGCGAATGCACCCAACCCGTTCCTGCCGCACCAGCCAGCGTCCGCGTCGTACTCGACGTCGCAGCTCGACGGCTTCCGCTTGGAATCGAATGGAAATGGCGAGCCGATGGAGAGCAAGTCCCGTGTGCTCAAACCAGTGCCCAAGCGCCATCTCCACGCAACACCTCACAACACGCCGCGTATGCAGCCGCCGACTCTCCCGGGGGTACGTGTTAACGTCGACGAGTCATATCAACCCATATTTGGATCTGTCGACTAAGAATTGAACTGCCTGTCCACCAGATCTCACAGTTTCTGTCACCGAGTGACTCAGCGAGACCACCGAACGCGATAGCTCCTGGAGTATTCGCATCGCCGTTTGGCAAGCCGTCCCCGTTCCTGAACAGTGCCAAGGTGTTTCCGTCGTGGCGTGGGAATGGGCCGCAGTCGGCACCGCCTGCAAGCAACGCGGAAAACGCGTCAGCTCCATCAACGCCAGCCATCACAGCGAGTGCGGATCCAGGAGTTATGTCTGAAGTCGGCATTGCGTTTGGAGTTGGTGGCGATGAGTGCTCGAGTGACGAAGAGTTCTCAATGGAAAACGAGATCTCACTGTCACAAGACAAGCTCAACAACTTGTCTGTCCACGACATTCCGGACCATCTACTGGAAGATGACGAGCGTGCAAGCGGGGCAACCGCGCCTGCGCAGAATGCACAAGTGTTCATGCAGCTCGCCCAAGGATTCGTCAGCACGCTGAGCGAACAGGAAGAACAGGGACTCAAGGACATCGGTGCGTTCATGGTGCCCCTCAAGATGAATCCGGACCCGATCGTATTGGGTCGTGACCACTTCTACCCGATTTTTGGCGACAAGATCAGAGGCTGTGAGACCTTCCATCTCAGTCGAAAGCACTGTGTCTTCCACGTCACGAAAGCAGACTCGAAGTTTTCGTCGAAGCAATACAAGGTAATCGTCGAAAACACGAGCACGAACGGCCTGGAAGTCAACGGACGGCAAATGAAGAACCTTGAACAACGGGAGCTGCACATCGGGGACACTGTCACGCTACTTCGGATACGAAATCACGGGGTACGTCTTTTAGAACGTTTCGTCGACTTCTGGAGAACGACTGTTGACGTGAACTTGGTTATCGTGTAGGCCGACATCTCGCTCGCGTACACGTTGATCGTGAAAAGTGCTGCGGCAAAGAACGACAAGGCGATGCCATGGGGATCAGCACCCAGAAGGTCTCCTCGATTTGCCCGCAGTAAGGTGAATGGTCGAGGTGCACCAGTGAGGAAGCCGCGCGCTGCTGTGAACCCGCACCCGTTTGCTCTTCCTATCTCACCGCCACGGAAAAGGCTGAAGTTTCCCGTCGTACACGTCGTAAGTTCTGTTCTTGTGTTACTCAAATTGTGATATGTTGACTCTCACGCTGTTATTGAAGGATATCCTCATCGCCGACCCCTTCATTGCGGCTGCTGAATCTCCGCGTCATACATCCCGGGGATATCGCGACGAACTGGCGGCAACGATGGCAGCACTGTCCGGCGTGGACCGTCTGAAGGTACACTTTGATGCGAAGTGATGAGATGACGGAAGGTACCGCTTACTCACCTACAAACTGTTGTAGGTTACCTATGAGTGCGCGACGAAAGATGCCCTTTTTTCCGCGGTTCAGAATCGCACTCGAGTCGTGATCTACGCAGGTCCGTGCAGACAATGGAACTGCGGATATCCTCGATCAATACTGACTTCAGTTCCATAGGTGGAAGTGAATCGAATCGCGTCCTTGTGGAAGATCAGGCCGGGATGCCCGCACACGTTGACGTCGCAGAGCTGTCCAATGTCGCTGGAGATGGTAGGCCCAATCATTGGTGCAGTGGCTTAGCTTGTGTTCTGACCAGATTGTGTGCCCAGACGAAACCAAGAACCAGCTTGTCGTGGTCTTCGCAAAACATCTCACGACAGGTAAGTGAAACGTGCGTACAGGAGTTGTCAATCTTGACGCCAACGGAATGTTCTTGCTTGTAGGCCAACTTTTTGTTGACGCCGGTTTCCAGCATGTCATCTTCGTGAATTCCTCGGAGCGCTGCCGCGCAAAATCCGCAAGTTATCTGAAGTACGTTATACTTGACGAATTTGCCACGGCCAATTATGACTGATGCAAGCTGTGATACAGAGCTCTTCTTGCCAGTCTGCTGAAGGGAGTGCTGGTAGGAGAGGCCCACACCCTCGCACGAAGAATCGCCTTGGGCGACTCAAGTGGAATGCCCGGGTCGGCCGATTGCTTGTGTGGTATCTTACCTGGCGGGAAAAGTCACGATCTCGCGGTGGGAGCGTATCCGAAAAAGGCTGACGGCCATGCCACGCAGACGAGCCTGCCGATACTGCATTCACTGCTGATTCCGTCGCTACCAGCCTACCACATTGCCCAAGATGCCCTGTACACCGAAGTACGTATCACCATCAACCATCATCACTCTATGAACGTTACTGACGCTGTCGACTAGGTAATTGGTACACTACGCACAAGCAAGATCCAAGTCTGCAGTTTGAGAGGCGACACAGGAATCGGTAAATCGTCTACAGCAGTGTACGTTGCCAAGTACGCCACCGACCGCCGCTGGTACAAGAACGGCGTACACTACGTAGACGTCGAGTCTGCGTTCAAGAAGGAAGGAGACGGAAACAACGGCGCTCTTGGGTGGACTGGTGAAGTCTCAGACTCGGATGAGAAGCGACAGCGGATGACACGTCGTGTGCAGGACGATTTGGACGAGCTGCTTCAGACGCTGCACGAGATTGACGCAACTGGCCCAGGAAACTCAACGTTGGTCGTGCTGGATGGATGCGACCGGCTGAACGCGGCTCAATTCCGTGATTTCATCGTCAAGACTGTGCAGAACTACCCGAGTGTACAGGTAAGCACACCGTGACTTCGTTGCATATTGCTATGCTTATTGACACTTGTGATGCCGTTCAGATCTTGCTCACGATGAGGCAGTTGCTGAAGATCAACATCCACTCCAAAGTTGTCGAGGAGTGTACATTTCAGCTCAAGGAATTGTCTGCGAACGATGCAGCGACGGTATTCATGGCCATGGCGAAGGCGTGCCTAGAGCCTGAGCGCTTCAAAATCGGTAGGTCAACAGATTTGGCGATGCTTGCTGTCGTTGGCTTTCTCAGAGGCTGATTCTGTCGTTGTCGCTTTCCACGAGTAGCTCTAGGCTCCGAGTCTCAGGAAACTCTCGCGAAACACCCCGCGCTGAGTCGCCTGAACGGAAACCCACTGCTTCTGTTCCGAACCGTTGTGAAATTGCGGACGAACACGTTGGGTGACATGAAGTGATGAGCGACGTACCGCTGTAGTGTACCAGTAGTAGAATGCGGGCTGGGTGAAGGTTTGGACAGATCTATATATGCATGTCATCTCATTCGTCCGTGTTTACATGTCCAACTTGGATCCCGCGGTGTGGAAGTTTCGCAGGATGACGCTAAGATCAATTTGCACGCGCCCGGTCGCGATTGTCTTCAGACGGCACCGCTCAGCCCATGCCGTGTTGAAGAGTACCTCGTCCGTGAGAAGTTCGGGCGTGTGGCCGAGAAGTGCAGCCTCAAGCTCCTCCTTCGACGTGCCCATGGGTCTCCACATGGAAACAGTCAAGCGATGGTGACCAGGCGTGAACGGTACGTGCACGAATCCGTATCCGACGACGTTCATCTTCATGTGCGAGTCTGCGCGCCACACTTGCAGCAAGAGCTTGGGCCACCCGTGAAAGACAGTCGTTGTGAAGTGTAAATCAAGCGGATGAGCCCACGTGATGAAGCCTTCGTCTGGCGGCGAGTTGTCGGCATAGTCGATCTGAGTCTGTCCGAGCTGGTCGCCTGCGATGTGGACCCATTGGTTGCCGTAGTCGACGCTCCACTTGCAGCAATAGCCGTCGCTCGTCTTCCCGAAGCCATCACCACCGACGATCTCGCCGATGATGTGGAGCTCAGGCTGCTGGAGGGGCGAAATCGCATCAGAGCGAGTGGAGTCCAGCCTTTTGCTGCGCGACAAAAGCGATGTCGCGTCTCGAATCGTCGCTGTGGTGGATTTATCATCAATCGGATCAGCGGCTGGGCGTAGCTTGCGGCGAATTGGAGATAAGGCAGGGGCTCCAACCGCGTCGTCGTCGTTGTCGTTGGCAGCCGCTGACTTTGTATTCCGCTTTGGTGAGTCTTTGGATTCTTCCTTCTTCATCTTGGTCTCATCTTTTGCTTTCTCACGGTTGGCAGCCAGTCCCTTGAGCCCAAGTGAGTCGCGCTTGCTCTTCCTGGGACTGTTCTTCGTAGGTGGCGTCGCCTTCGCGTCATCTTCGTCGAAAACGGACTTCTTTCGAGGAGTCCGGAGCAAAGGCGATGGCGATTTCACCTGTGGATGGGTATCTGCTTGCTTGTTTTCGGCAGCGTGATCGTCGGAGGAGCCTCCAGCCTTGGAAGCTGCCTCGAGATCGAGCGAGAGACTGAGTGCTGGAGTCTTCGGCGCTTCCGCTGTGCTCAACGACTGCTTCGCACTCTTCTTTTTCTTCCCTTGCGAGTCTCCTGTTGGAGCCTTCGAGTCAGGAGCCAGCATTTCCCCTAACGGAGGTTGCTGTCGTTCAGCTGACGCAGACGCATTGGCGGCGAGTGAGCTCATCTCCTGAGGAGCATTCTTCCCGTCTGCTCCCAACGTCGTCGCAGCCGCAAAACGGCTTCCTTTCTTGGGAGACGTGAGCTTGCGAAGCATCGTGCGGGGCCAAATCTACTTGTCGCGCAGTTGTGTTTTGAATTCGCCAAGCGACGCGCGTGATCGAGGCCCAAGCGTCACGCTCACTCGTCGGCACATCAGAATAGCACCAGCGACGCCACCGCGACAGCATCCTCCCATCGCAGCACAACCGGGCGCACCTGTGCATCCGCAACTCGATCGATCGCCCACGCAAGACTCGACACATGTGAGTGGGGTTTTTATTTGGTTTTTCTATTCGTTTATACCGTGGGAAGCTCCGCATGTGGCGACGCACCCAATCTCCTGGCGACATGGCCGCCAGAACGCGGAGCTGCTCCACGGCGCGCGGGACATGGGCGAAGCCAACCTCCTGCTCGCTGCTCTAGTTCTTCTTGGTGCGCATGCGCAGCGCCTTCTTGCGCTTGCGGTGCTTGTGCTTGTTCATCTTCTTTCGTCGCTTCTTGAGCACGCTGTCGGCGTAGTAGCCGTACGTCTCGTCCATCTCCTTGAGCATCTCGTCCACGCCGCGCGAGGAGCCGTCGCGCATTGGCACAACGTCCGTGAGCGCGCTGAGCATGCCCGACGTGTCCCACAGCTCGTCCTCGGCGAGCGACTCGGTCGGCGCAGGCGTCTCCGGCATCATGCTCATCGGCACCATGCTGTCCTGGACAGGGAAGGCTCCGATGGACCACATCTCGGCCGGGTCAGCCTTGGCGTACTTCTCGAGCCACACGGCTGGGTCCGTGCCTTCAAAGCCGTAGGCCGACTTGACGGGGAACGACGGCGCCGAGAAGATCTCGCTGCCAGTCGACATGAATGCGCGGCGCTCCATGTGCAGGGAGCGCGCGGCCACCGTGACCTGGCTACGCGCCACGCTCACGCGGGCGGCGCGGCGCGTCAACACACGCAGAGCCATCTCTACAAGAATGGGACTCACGCACGCAGCAGCGGAAGAGAAGGCGTGCGTTCTCTTCTCAACGTCCCGAGTGTCCGGCTGATGCGCTTCCGGGCCGGCAGGTCTGTCTGGTCGGCTGAGTGTGAGGCCGAACGAACAAGAAACGGATGGAACCAACCAGCACACCCCACGTGAGATCAATTGTCGCAGGTTTTGAGAGGAGGCAGAGAATCGCAAGCGCGGTCGGTCACATGGATTTACGCGCATATATTCGTTTCAACAGGTTTCAGGAACCGTATACGCGAGAAATATACGCCCTACCCGGATCTGCAACTTGAAAAGGCAAGTTCGCCGGTTGAGTTGCGCAAGGGGAAATGGAGACGCAGCAGCAGCAGCAGCGCGCGTTCCTACGCGAGTGCTTTGCGTTCGCCGATGAGAGAAAGAGAGGTGCCGCCGTTTGACTGGCTGGTGGCGTCACGGTGGTGTTCTCAGCCTCTGTGTATGGTGGTGAGAGAGCAGGTTTCTTGGACCTTCGCGATCTCAAGTGCGCAGTGGCAGCAGCGCTGGGCATACGCGCTTCCAAGGTACGTACGATGCACGGTGCCAATAACGCAAAGAGGAGAGCTGTACTGATGCTGGCGATGCGGTTACGTAGCTTGTACTGGCTCAAATGTTCACAATCGATATGCAAGGTCTGGTGTGCTTGGAAGACCACTCACTTGAAGCGTCGCTCCTGACTGATCACAGCTTCTCCCAATTGCAGATGTTCGTGTGGACTGTGACACCTTCGTAGCTGTGTTGCTGCCGCGAATGAGGAAAATGGATGTGCTGGAGCAAGTGCGGCGCGACTTCAAGGCATTTGACGTGCGGTCGCAAGGTTTTGTCTCGTTCACCAGCTTCGAGAAGGCGTGCGCGCTGGTGCTGCCGCATATGCCATTGAAGACCGTCCACGAGGTGTTTCGGGAGGCAGATCGCGATGGCGACGGACGCGTAAGCTGCAGTGTGTCGATGGGTTTCGACAATCGTGCAGCTCTCACCTCACTTGCAACTGCTCAGGTCACATACAACGACTTTGAAGGCATCTACCTGCTGGCCGAGCAGCTCAATCACACACCACCACTCAAAGCCAGTGATTTGGGTCAGCGCAGGCCGCAGCATATCGCACCCAGTAGCAGTGGTGCTCGTCCAGTGCCGAGAACTCACTTCATGCGACGATGATTCACAAAATGAGATCGGAGAAGGGAGTCCATTCGACCGTTCTGATTGGCTGTTATCTTCAAAATTTTAATTTAAGCCAATCCGCAGGCTCCAATTCCGTGTCAGTTTTGTCCGAAAATGCAGCCACGACCCCGAAGAGCTACACACTCGCAACGGTCGACAAGTCGCAGCGTGGCAGTCTCCCTCCTCCTCCAAGAGGCCAGCTATCGATCTACCTGCCTACCTATTGGTCTCTTCGGCCGTGGAATAAGCCTGTAGATTGTCATCTCAGAGCACGTGCCGCCATGAGCGCCAACCCGACACGCACGCTGAGTCCGACGTCGTCGGCGATGATGCGGCTCTCGCTGTCGCTCGAAGACCTGTCGCCGTCCGAACGAGGCTGCAACCAAGGTGCGTTGCTAGGCTACGACGCACAATCTTTGTGGCGTGCTGACAGAGAGGCTGGATGGTGTAGAGACCGGCGCTGGCCAGGACGACGAAGCTGCCGTCAAGCAGCGGCTCTACGACGCGCTGCACCGCCCCGAGAACGCGTGCTGCGCGGACTGCAACGCGCCGTCGCCCAAGTGCGTGTGCTGTTCATGTGGCTGCTGTTGTTGTTCTGTGTGAATTTGTGTAAGTACTGACGGCGTGGCGCTTGCGTTTCTAGATGGGCGACAGTCACGCACGGCGGCTTCATCTGCACGCAGTGCGCAGGCGTGCACCGCTCGCTGGGCGTCCACGTCTCCTTCGTGCTCAGCTGCACGCTCGACAAGTGGACGGTGCGTGCATCCTCCATATTTCCTTCTAGTGCTCTGGTGTTCACTCACAACGTCTGTGGATCCGCTTGACGTACACAGGCCGCGCAGGTCAAAGTGATCGTGACGACGGGCAACGACGCACTGAACGAGACGCTCGAGTTCTGCGTGCCCGACGAGTACCCGAAGCCCCACGCCGAGTCGGCGCGTGGGGACCGCGAGCGCTACATCCGAGCCAAGTACGAGGACGAGCTGTTCAAGATCAGCCCAGGGAAGACCAAGAAGCAGGCCGTGATATCGTCCTCTTCGAGCTCGTCCCTGTCGTCGTCGTCGCTGCACTCGCCCCTCAAAGACGAGGATCCAAGTGCCACAGCGACGAGCAGCAAAAGCAACCAGCACCAGGGCCGCAAGAAGAGCACGCTCAGCGGAATAATGGACGGTACGCGGCGTAGCCTCACGGGGCTGCTGTCGCCCACGAGCTCCGCGACGGGTCCTAGCACGAGCCCAGTCGCCGCTCCCGGTGCAGCAGCGACGGCTCCCGCCGCTGGCATGGTCGAGTATGTCGGCGTGCTCATGATCGAACTGCTCGAGGGCATCGACCTCGTTGGCATGGACATCAACGACAAGTCGGACCCGTACGTTACCTTCCGTCTGGGCGAGCAGAGCATCACGAGCAAGCGCGTCCACAACGACGTGAACCCACGGTGGAACGAGACGCTGATGCTCTCGTGGGACGGCCAGTCGCCGCTCGTCGCCGAGGTCTTCGACCACAACACGCTGGCCAACGACCGCTTCATGGGCAGCACCGTGATCGACGCCGAGTCGCTGCGTCCTCTGCTTGTGGCTTCGCCCACGGCCTCGACGTCATCCTCGTCTGCCGACCAGCAACCGCAGCAGGCCGACAAGGACGAGATCGACGCGCTGTACCAGCTCATGATGCCCAAGATCTGGGCCAAGAACTTCGGCGAGCACATGGTCGCTGGGGCCGAGGGCATGACCAAGGGCTTGTACCGCGGCATCACCGGCGTCTGGAAAGATCCGATCAAAGGCGCTAAGGAGAACGGACTCGAAGGCTTCGCCAAGGGCGTCGGCATCGGCGTAGCGGGCGTCGTGTATCGCCCCATCAAAGGACTCGGTACGATGGTCAAAGAGACAGCGCGGTCTGTCGGTGTCGGGCGCAAGCGCAGCGTCGAGGGGCTGGGAGGTGTGGGCACGGGCGACGAGCTGGTGAAGGCTGGGTGTTTGCACCTGAAGCTGCGACTGCAACGCTTCTAGAATCCGTCAGACACCGTCATACTCATCGTCACCATCATCAAACATACAAACAAACCCGAGGGTGGCTTGACCGCTGCGCTCGGCCGCACGCTTGTTCGGTCAGGCGCCCGTCGTCGCAGGATTGCAGGCTACGTAAACGTGATTATTATCTGTCACTTGTCTTCGCGTGCCAGTCAGTGAGTAGCGACAGCTTTCAGTCGTCTGTGCTTCTGTCTCTTTGGTATGTGTGACTTGACCTGTCGTGGCTGCGAGTGGGTCTTGGTCGCGCCACGCCGCGTGAAGTTGAAGAGGAGGTTGTGGAGGTGGTTCGGGTCATTTCTCGTTTACAAGGGGTTTCGGAAGGTCATCAGGTCGCTCTTGTATCGTCGGAACTGGTCGAGTAGCTGATGCACTTCATTGCGGCCGTCTATGGAAGCGAAAGAACAAAACGAACGATCAGTAAAAGCCTTCACGCAAACATGAAGCCATGGTGGAGGGGACATACCTGACGATAGAGCCTTCAAGTCGGTCACGACGTCGTCACAGATCGCGACGATGTGTGGACAGCACGACGCGTACTCAGCCAACTCGTCGTTAGCGGCACGCGGGGAGCTCGCGTGCTTCTTCCAGAGCACAAGAATCGCGTAGATGGACTGCAACAGGTGCAGCGTCCAGTCCAGAGAGCCTTGTTCTCGGTACAGACGCTCGTAGTAGCTCAGAAGTACGCGGTGCGGAACACCGACGTCCAGGAACATCTTCAGCACCCAGTTAAACGTCGTGGCATCGGCAGAAGAGGACGAAGACGACCACGCGTACGCTGGAAGCTGCGTCAGCTTTAGGTGCCACGAGGCGACGCGCTCCAGAAGCTTGGCCAAGAAACCCACCGGGAACACGAAGCTGCTGAGTGCCGCCGCAGCCGCCGAGTGGCCGCCGGTGTGTGTGTCGGCAGCGGCTCCGTCAGCATACAGCGACTTGCCCAGTCGCAAAATCTTCATCTGCATCTGGCCAATCCAGTACCCGCTTTCGAATGACGAGGCCATGCTTACTTGCTGCGTGCCAGTAGCTGGCAGACCCGAGAGCTCACACTGGTCCACTCGCCAGGCGTTGAACTCAGGCGAGCTGGCCGACGGCGGCACCATGTCGAACACGATTTTCCGCCACAGCAGCTCCACGACGTCTGCTTCTTCGGAGTTACACGCGTGGATAATGTGTAGACACTCCGACCACATGTCGTACTTCGAGGCAAACTGGTTGTACAGCGATGTCGCATCGAAGATCTTGTAAGTGAGCTGCTTCAAGTCTTCCTTACGCTCAGCAATCTCGGCGTGAGCGGAAGAGGAGGCCTCGAGCTCGACAGTCGCCTGTTCCAGGGCTTTGAGGACTCGAACTTGCAGCTGCAGCACATCCAGGACATCACGAACTTCGCGAATCGCATCAGCAGCCTCACCAACGTCTTCCATGCTCTTGAGGCAGCCGAGCGCCTTCGAGACGTAGTACTGACGCTTCACCACATCCGGGTTGTTTTCCAGCGCCAGTCCTTCCTCTGCCGAATCCTCGTGTGCTCGTGCCCACCACACCTTCGCCGCAACCAGATACTTGTGCTGCTCCATGTACATCTTGATGAGAAGATCCTGATCCCGGTCCTTGAGGAAATCTTCAATGAACGGCGATCGAATCGACGTCAGCAACGCTGTGTGGCCTTGTTCATACAGCCACGCGTACAGCAACTGGTGGAAGTCACTGTCCTCGGACGCGAGAGCGAAGTGGAACACCTCTTCGACGAAGCCCTTCCGGGACGCATCGTCCAGACTGACCATGTCGTCGACGGCCTGTGGACTCTGACCGCTCTTGGTCTTGCCCGCGTTGAGGAGACGACGCAGTGTCAGGAGGATGCAGCCGAAGCAGTTACGCTTCCAAATCTGCTTGATGCCACTCAGATCAGTCGCGGCCGCATCGTGAAAGTTCTTGGCGCATGCAAGAGAGAGCTTCACGACGCCTTCGTAGAAGTTTAGCAGCGCGTAGTCTTCGCAAATCCCCTGGAGCACGTTCACACAGTCCTCCGTGTCCCACATGTAGCACGCGTTCAGGAACTGGCGCAGCGATTCCTGCAGATGCGCCTTGCGGCCACTAGGAGCACTGAGCTTGGCCATCGCGAGGCTCTTGTAGCCCTGGTAGTGCCACAGATCGTTCACCGTGAAGAACGATGGACACTGCTCACGAAGCTGCTGCACCAGGAACTGGTTGTTCTCGTCGCGACCCTTCATGAGAGCCTTGATCATCTGCTTCGCTGCGCTGGCGCCTTCAGCCGTCGACACCAAATCACCAAAGCTCAGACGAGCAAGAGACTCCTCCAGTGGGACCTGGAACTCCATCGTCAATCGCAGCAGCGAGATGGCTTCGATGCTGCGCAACACGAGCTGGTACAGCAAAAACAGCGAGCGCTGCTCGGCCTTGAAGCGCATCTCGCGCTTACGCTGGTCTTCGTTTCGAAGCTTGTGGTAGCGAGACGCGAGCTCAGCCGCACGAGATCCATCGTCATCTCCACCTTCGTCCAGAGCATTCTCGACAAGAACGGAGCCGCTGCCGATAGACACGGCGTACGGGCCAGCAGTCTCCATGAGCTGGCGCAACTGGAACAACACTTCGCGTGTCTCGTCGAGCGCGTCCTTGGAGTGAATCGACTCGTACGTAGCTGTGGAGGCAGACGACGACGACGAGCGACGGCCAATCGTCTTTGGGAACCACAGCGGTCGAAGCACTCGCGTCATGAACATCACGAGACCGTCATGCTGGTACGACATACCGAAGTCCGTCGTGAGCACGATGCGCGTGTTTGCAGTCTGCGCCGCGGCTGATGAGTCGATGTCGCTGTTGGTCGCACGCGCAATCTGGCCACACTCGAAGATGCCCTGCATAGCCGTCGTGAAAATGTACTCGTCGCTCTTGACGCCAGCACGGTGCACGACAGAGGCGGAGGCGGCAGTAGCGGCCGCCGTGGCGTTGCCTTCGACCATCAACGGGTCGCTCTGAACTCCGCAGGCCAGCGCGATCAGCATCGAACACACCTGGACCTCACCGAATGATCGAATGAACGGTGCAAGCGTTGCCTTCACGTCGTTGCCTCGCGTCAGCAGCAGCACTCGATGCAGCTGGTCGATCGGGCGGATCTTTTTGAACACTTGGATACCGGCGTTCGAAAGACACAGGAAGTGGCGCGACGGCGCCGAGTACTGCAGCGCCAGCTCACCGACGATTGGCACGGCGTCATTGCCCAGCACGCTGCTGCTTCCGCCAAAGCCCGACGACATCTCGTCGTACGAGCGCTTAGCGCCTGGGCCTGGGGTGCTTCTCGAGTTAGCTGCTACCGACGAAGCACGGATGCGGTTAATCTGGTCGAGCGTGATGGAATCCAGCTCCTGCACCTCCACGATCTTGCCGATACTCGACTCGATCGCGACCGACTCACGAACCGTCGGCTTTCCACGCGTCGTTGACGGCGTCGCCGCCGCTGGCAAAGTCGAGTGCGAGATGGGGTCCAGCGTGAGGCCGACCACGCGGTCCTGCTGATCCTTGGCTCCGTCCACCAGGAGCGACACGCCGTGCTTGTAGAAACCAAAGTGCACACTGGACGGGGACTTGCCCGGCGCGAAACCCGGCTGCATGCCTTCCTTAGCATGGTATGGCGGTGCGTCGGCGAGCGTCACAGCTGGAGGCGGCAGACGAATGTACAGGATCTCGAGGCGTGTCGGGCGCTTGCTAGGTGGGATCGTGTTGCCGACCGTGTACGCACGGCGCGAGTACCCAGTGAGGTAGAAGCGCATGCCGTTCGACGCGACGGCGACTAGGTTCACGAGTGCCGACTCGTTGCGGCCCACGACAGCGAGCGACACGATCTTGAGGTTGCCGGTCTGGAAGAGACGCTCGTCCGGACACGACACACGCGTGCGGCGGTTCTCGCGCGCGTACTTGGCGCCGCCCTGGAGCAGGTTTAGGGTACACACGAGCTTCATCTCGTTGCCCGTGGCGCCCAAGTCAAACACGTCGACGTCGCCCTGGTCGTGGAGCGCGTACAGGATGTGGCGGTCGTCGTCCATGGCGAACTCGAGCACCTTGCCGGCCGAAGACGCGAGCGACGACAGGAAACTCGGCAGGTAGTTGGCCAACTGCGACGTGTGCGTGACCTTGCGGCAGCCGCTGCGCTGCAGAAACGACGGGATGAACAGCGACGCGTCCAGGCCCAAGCCGGACGCGGTGCCGGCGCCGTTCGCGCCACTGGGTCCGTAGAGAAGCTCGTACACGCCGCCGTCCGAGCCGCCAAAGAAAATGCGGCCGTTCGCGTCCAGCGTGGTCACGATGCGCCGCACGACCGTGCTGTCCGTGCTCACGCTGAGCTTGGTGCGCTGCAGCCTCAGCCCCGAGCTCAGCGTCTTGTTGTCTTCGTACAGCACGGCCACGAGCACGACCTCGACGGTCGTCGCCACCACGAGCAGGTGCTTGACCTTGTCGGTGAACACGCCGGCGCGCGGCGCGACCACGAGCCCCACGGATACGACAGGCTGGTCCATCTCGAACACGGCGAAGCGGCCGCGCTGCTTGTAGTTCCACAAAAAGAGGCGGTGGTCGACGCTCGTCCACGCGTGGTTGATGGTCGGCAGCAGCCCGCTCAGCGTGAGCGCCTGGAGCTCCTCTTCGAGCGACGTCGCGATGACCGACGGCAGCGGGATGAGGTTGCCCTTGCGCACGAGCTGCGGACACCACTGCGACGCGTACGGCTCGAAGAAGTAGTTCTGCGGCTCGCTCTGGTTGTTCAACTGGTCGTACAGGTCCGGGAACTGCGCGTCGTCGACCGCGACTTGGTCCACGCGGCTCTTGGCCTCGGCCAGGCCCTTGAGCAGGCGCAGCGCGCGCTCGGCGTCGTCGGGCTTCTTGCTGTGGGGCTGCTGCGCGCCCCAGTGCTGCGTGAACGCCGCCAGTCCGTCCGCCATGTCGTCGTCCGCTAGTGTCGGCTACTGGTGGTTGCTGCTGGCGTCGGTCGGTGGCTGGGAATCCCGCCCAAGGGGAGGATAAGAGAGCGGGTGTCCCGAATGGCGGCCGGAAACAGGGCGCCAACGAGGGACACAAAGGGAGGAATGTTGCGCGAAGGTCACCTGAAAAGAGGATTGGTTTCAAGGTTCAGAATGCGTAACCGCCTGGAAAGAGGGTACGCTCGTGTATTCAGATCTGAGACGGACTCTCCATTGCAGAGAGCCAAAAATGCTGACGGCGGTGGCGTGTGTCGTGCGGACGAATGCGCGGCTCTCGCCGTTGGAGGACGTCCATGCCGTGATCAACAGCTTCATCGATGTCTCGGCGGTCTTCTCATTGCCCAAGGCGGCGTCTACTGGCTCCAGCTTGCTCTTCCAGCGCGTGCTGGATCGTGTAACCCTCACGCCAGGCATTGATCCGCTTCTCCACTTCCACTGGCTGGGCAAGGCCATGGCCGCGGCGATTAAAGCCGGCCACTTGACGACCGTGCAGTTGATCCACAGAGCGCATCTTGGGCCTCTTGCAGAGCGCACGTTTGAAATCGCCTCGACACACGGACGAGTGGAGATCTTGCAGTGGCTGTTCGAGAATCGCTTCGACATGCTCTGTATTGATGTCCCACCGGCACAGAAAGAGCGCGAATCCATGAGCTGTTGCATGGTGTCGCAGTGTGAAGACAGCGCGCGCATGAACCGCCGCATCCGTGTGCTGCGGTGGCTCCATGAGACCGGATACGAAACGTCTTTTCGTGGTGCAGGCGACGTCGCAGCCTTGCACGGCGACTTGGAGATGGTGCGCTGGCTCCACGACCACAATTTTGCAGGTGCCTTCACACGTGCAGCCATTGATGCCGCTGTGAAGAACGGCCATCTCGAGATTCTCCAATTCCTGCACGAACGCGGCCACGAAAGCAGCTCTGATGAACTGCTCATGCACGCCATGGCGCGAGGGTACACTGCCGTCGTCGCCTACCTTCGAGAGCAACACATTTGTACCGTCGTCCACCCGGAGACACTCTTCGTGATAGCTGCTGAGCACGGACGACTCGACTTGCTGCAGCGGATCAGAGGCGCCACTCACGACGACTGGGTCCGCGAGGACGCGCTCGCGGTCAGCGTCGGGAATGGTCACCTCCACGTCGCTCAGTGGCTTGGCCCTCATCACGTTGGCTCTCGCCAACTGCAGCGAGCTGCTCGTGGCGGACATGTTGCGATACTACAGTGGGTCCATGACAAAGACTGTGGGGAGTGGGATGCATCTGTGGTCGATAACTCAGCCACAGGAGGCCACCTTCACGTGATCCAATGGCTTCAGAGCCACTATCCAAACCTCGTGAGTGAGTCGCGGTGCATTGAGCTCGCTGCAGCTGAAGGGCATCTCCCCATCGTGAAGTGGCTGCAAGAGCACAGCCAAGCCAACCCCTTCTACAATGTGCGCCAAACCGCTGAAAATGGGCATTTCGACGTGATCAAGTGGATGCACCAGTTCCGCGATGGAGGGCCTCGGTTCACGAGATGCGAGTCGTTCGCTCGTCTCAGCGCGGCTTTCCGTGGACATCTTGAGCTGGCGATGTGGCTCCACGCAAAAGGATACAGAGGCCACACTGGCGGGTTGATGCTTTCGGCCCCAGTCGACGTCGCGAGGTGGGCTCACGATGTTCTGGAGCTTCCGATTGACGGAACTGTGCTCGACAACGTCGTCTCTCGAGGCGATCTCGCGATGGTCAAGTGGATATACACACGTTCTGACTTGCGCGCAAGCGAATCACACCACCCACATCTGACTGAGTGGCTCGGAGCGAACCAGAGCGGCGAGAGATAGGGACTCAGAGAAGAAAGGACCAGCAAGCGGCAAACTATCCCCGGTATCGACTCTATCTCATTTGACCCGCAACTTCTGGGGTTTTTCGCTAGTATCCGCTCGCTATGACTACCTCGACGCCTCCGTGCGGTCTTCCCTTCCACGAGCAGCCGCAACGGTCTTCTTCTTCCAGCGTGTGCTCAAGTGCGTGCAGCCAACCCAGGCGTGAGTCAGATTCTCTGTTCATTTGGAAAACTGCGTCGTGAAAGAGGCATCCGGCCCACATGCTGTGAGCAGCCTCTGCGCTGTCGCCGGATCGAGATCTTTGTGTGTCTGTGCAATCATCGCTACATCCAGCCCTGCGACGACACTCCACCGACTCTCGTGGACATCAGCTCCTACCGTTCACTGCAAAGCAGTCTCCTAGGCGGTGAGTCGTGGCCTTCGTAGTGTCGTCCGGTTTCCTCACGATGCGTTTGCCCATGGTCATTCACAAGTCGCCGAGTACCTCAAGCAGAGACTGCCGCCACTAGTGGGCGTTTGGATATCGTGCAGTGGCTCCACATCCAACAAGCCCATAACTTTCCGGAGTCCAAAGCGATCGATCTAAGATTCTCACAGTTCCTGACTCATCACGATTTGGCTTCTGTTGTTTTATTCCGCAGTCGAGCTTTGTCGAAGTGACTCGCGCCAAGATCACTAACTGTCATTCAGACACGTTGCTCCCCTATCCGAGCACACTCCTCGAGTTTCATCGGAAGACAATAATGGAGCCGCTGGCATCGGCCTCCTGCCTTGCGCACGCGCATCCACGTTTTATGGGACTCAACCACGTGGTCTCTGCTATCAGTGAGTGGCTCGACGTCTCTGTGCTTCTGTCTCCTCCCCAAGCTACCGCCTCCGCAACATCTTTCTCTTCCAGCGCGTGCTAAAGCGAGTTCAGCTCACGCCAGGCCTAAACCCAATTCTCTGCTTCCACTGGTTGGACCAAGCCATGAGGAAAGCGATCAAAGGCGGCCACTTCGAGATTGTCAAGTATATCCACGAAGTGCATCCAGCGCCGCTTGCCGTGGGCAGTTTCCAAATCGCGCTGCGCTGTGGCCAGATCGAGATCCTCGACTGGCTGTGCGACCATCGCTGCGACGAGCTGTGTGTAGACGCTCCGCCGACTCTCGCAGGCATCAGTTCCGTGAGGTGCTGTCTCTTCAGGAAGCAAAATACTTCGTGGAAGGTGACCAGAGGTTTGGCAACACTTAGGTGGTTGCACAAGGCGAAATGCTTTGTCAGTCTTTATCATGCGGGGGTTTCAGCAGCGGCAGCAGGTGATTTGGCGCTGGTCCGATGGCTCCACGAGCAAGAACGCCCCGACACGTTTTCACCACATGCGATGCAGCTCGCGGGCTGGCGTGGCCATCTCGACATCGTCCAGTTTCTTCACGAGCACGGATACGAAGCTCCTTCGTACCTTGAGCTGTTGACAAGCGCCGTGGGCCATGGCCACGTCCACCTCGCGGAGTATTTGAAGCACCAGAATTTCTGCACGAAGATCCAGACGACAGAGGTGGTGGAAGTAGCTGTCCGCGCCGGGCGCCTCGACGTGCTTAAAAACTTTTAGACAGCACTGTGCGATCGTGCCACTCGCGAGAAAGCCATGGAGATCGCCGTCTCCTGCGGGCAGTTGGAGGTCGTGCGATGGCTCGGCCCATGCCACGTCAGCATGCACACACTGGGAATTGCCGCCGATGCCGGGCATCTCTCTACGAACCAGTGGGTCTATGAAAGTGGTTGGTGTGAAACCTGGAACTCGTGCTCGTGGATCTTTGTGTCTGGTGCTGCAGCGAATGGACACTTGCACGTCTTGCAGTGTCTCTTTCCCCGAATCTTCGCGCAGCCGCATCTCATCCTTCGCGCAGCCGAAGGAGGTCATCTTGCGATCGTCAAATGGCTCCATGAGTACACAGCTACAACATCTACAAGCGATGGATGCCGCTGTGAAGAGCGGGAACCTCGCGTTGGTGAAGTGGCTCCACGCAAATCGTACGGAAGGTTGTACAACTTATGCGATGCGAAATGCTGTGTGTAATGGGGACTTGGAGATGGTGATCTGGCTCCACAAACACAGATACACGGACCTCACACAGACGTTCATGTGCTGTGGGTCGCCTAGCGTCGTGATGTGGCTCCACGAGACGCTGGGCTTCCCCATCGACAAAGACACGATTGCAGCAGCGATTGCGACTAGCAACCTCGTGCTTTTGAAGTGGATCCACGCGCGGTCAGCAGTGCGTGTGGCTCCACGACGAGTACCGAAGGTCTCTCCCCCTCACGCTAACATCATGGGATGGATGCGCGTGCATCGTCCGGTGGAAGTGCGTGAGGGCCGCCGTCGAACCAGACGCCGCCGGGTGTGAGTGCACGAAAGGCAGCAAAATGTAGCCATTTTGGTTGGTAGCAAAACATGGTGATAAAGTGGAATTGCAGAGATCAATTTACAAAACAAGGTAGTCGACCTTTGACTGCATTCGCACCAGCATCCAAATTCGATGGCAACACCAACAGGAATGCTGGCGGCCGTCGCCTACGTGGGGCGCTCCGTGCCGCATCTCTCAGCGCTGGAGCACGTGCTGGCTCTCGTCAGTGAGTTCCTCGACGTCTCCGTGCTGTTTACACTGCCGCGCGCCGCCTCCACAGGCCGCATGTCGCTCTTCCAGCGCGTCTTGGCTCGAGTTCTCGAAGCTTCCAACACCAACCGCCACCTCCTCTTCCACTGGCTCGGGCAGTCGCTACTCAAAGCCATCGAAAGCGGGCATCTACCTATTGTGAAGCTCATCCATGAAGCCCATCCAGCACCGTTAGCTGTCGCATCTTTCCAAGCCGCGGCGGCGTCGGGGCGCCTTGAGATCCTCCAGTGGCTCTGTGAGCATCGCTTCGACCAACTATGCATCGAGGAGCCACCAGCCAGGAGAGGCCTCCACACCATGCGCTGTTGTTTGAGCTACAAGTGCAAGGGCGCAGCGATGATAAACAGTCATCTGAAGGTTCTCCGGTGGTTGTACGAAGCCGGTGGTGTCGAGCATCTTCGAGAAGTGGGCGACTTGGCCGCGGCGCATGGCGACCTCGAGATGGTGCAATGGCTCCACAGTCTCACAGCTGAAGGCATCTTCACAAGTCGAGCGATGGAGCATGCAGCCAAGAACGGGCACCTGGAAGTCGTCCAGTTCCTCCACAATAATCGCTCGGAAGGAGTGGCTCACAACACGCTCATGCGTGCCCTGGTCAGCGGCCACGAGGAAGTCGCGGCGTATCTCAAGACACACGAGGTTTGCACGATCGTGGATCCTGAAGCGCTTGTACTGATGGCTGCAGAGGCCGGCCGACTCGATCTGCTGCAAGAATTCAGTGCGTTCGTGGATGACGATGCGACTCGACGGAACGCCATGGAAGCTGCCGTAGCAAATGGCCATGTGTCCGTCGCTCAGTGGCTCGGCTGCCGTTGGGTTTCAGAACGAGCGCTGAGTGGTGCTGCAGCGCAAGGACACCTGAGTGTGCTCCAGTGGGTGCATGAGCACAGCAGTGGCGACTGGACACCGGAGGTTATGGCCCAGGCGGCCATGTTCGGCCACTTGGATGTGATCCAGTGGTTCGTCGAGACCAAGCCGCAGCTCCTAGACAGCGTGATCATGGATTGTGCGGCCGCCACGGGCCACTTGGAGATCGTCAAGTGGCTTCACGAGCACTGCGACGCGCCGTGCACGACGGAAGCTATCGACGCTGCAGCGACAAACGGCGAGTTTGAAGTCGTGCGGTGGTTATCGGAGAACCGAAGTGAAGGCTGCACCATGGCAGCGATACAAATGGCTGCCCAGCACGGCCATCTAGAGCTCGTGATGTGGCTCGACAAGCAAGGATACGCGGGACTCACGTCGAGTCAAATGCGGCCCGTCCCCTTGGACGTCGCCAAGTGGATGCACGACACGATGGAGCATCCCATCAACGAAACGACTGCCGTACGAAGCATCGCGACTGGCGACATGCCGTATCTGCGGTGGATCCACGAGAACTCGGCGCTGCGAGCGAATCCTCAGCTCATTCAGATGGTGATGCCGATGGCTCACGCGCCGATGATCGAGTGGATGCGAGCGAATAGGCCCGAGGAGTTCGTAGTGAATGGATAAACCACGAAGTCAACAGCCTATCTATCCGGTGAAGACAGTTCTTAGATGCGTGGGCAAGGAATGTCTCCATGTCAACGAGATCTGCGGTGGTTCCCGAATCCATCTCACACGTCACACACCAAACTCGCCATCTTCCACCAACCACGTGCTGAAGCGTAGCCATCTGACTAATATCTGCCAATCATCGTACTCTAAAACCTTTTTCAGCCAATCACCTGGTAATCAAGATCGATTACGTAGCCACCTGAAGAGGTACACCACACATTTCAGTGGAAGCAGTGGACGTCCGACCCACGCACTTCGACGTCGACGCCATTGTCCACATTATCATCCACGATGACAGCGTCGACTTCCTCTGCCGCCTACGCCGTCGCCACGGCCGCGCCACTCACGGCCATCGCCTGCGCTGTGCGCGAATGCTCGCCGGAGCTCTCCGCCATCGACCACGTCGTCGCGCACATCGACGCCTTTCTCGACCGATCAGCGCAGTTCACGCTCGTGGAGGCCGCCGCGACGGGCAGCGTGAAGCTCTTCGACCGCGTGGTCGCGCGCGTGCGTCCACCAGCGACCAACATCTACCTGTTCCGCAACTGGCTCGTGAAAGCGCTGCTCCATGCGATCGCCCACGGCCACAACGACATCGTCTACCGCATCCACCACTACCACCCCGAGCGGCTAGCGTCCAAGGCCATGGCGGTTGCAGCGGCGCGAGGGGATTTCGAGCTCGTCAAGTGGCTCCACGAGAACCGCACACAGGACGTGTGTACGCCCGAGGCTGCGGACCACGCGGCTGCGAACGGCCACCTGGAGATCTTGCAGTGGCTGCTGGAGGTTCGTGTAGAATGCTTCGGTCTCGAGGCGATGATGCGCGCGATGGAGGGTGGTCACATCCACGTCGTCGAGTGGCTGTACGCGCAGGGGCTCATGCGAAACCCGCACTCTCTGGGCGACCGTGCGGCGTGGCGAGGCCACTTTGAAGTCGTCAAGTGGCTCCACGCGCACGATTTCGACGCCGCGTTCTCACCCGCTGCTATGGACGGCGCTGCTGCTCTTGGACGACTGGACATCGTGCAGTTCCTGCACGAGAACCGCTCGGAAGGTTGCACGACGTCTGCTCTCAACGCTGCGATTCTTAGAGGCCATGACGACGTCGTGGCGTTCCTGCGGGCCAACCGCACTGAAGGCATCTCCGGTGAGCTGCTCGCGAACGCCGGGCGCGATGGGCGCCTGGATCTCATCCAGCAGTACGAAGACCAAGTGCAGCTCGACGAGGACGAAGACCACGAGGACGTGCTGCGCGTGACGCTGACCAACGCTGCCGGCCAGGGCCACCTCGAGATCGTCCAGTGGATCGTCACGGAGCGTGACGGTTTCTGTTCGTGGGACGCCTTGCGTCGTGCGGCACTGCACGGCCATCTCCACATTCTCCAGTGGGTCCACGAAAATCAGTGCGGCCAGTGGACCAACAACGTCATGGACGCGGCGGCTGAGGGCGGCCACTTGGAGATCGTGCAGTGGCTGCACGTGAACCGTCGCGAAGGCTGTTCCATCTACGCGATGGACTCGGCTGCCGCAGGAAACTACCTGGATATCGTCATGTGGCTCCACGAAAACCGAGAGGAAGGCTGCTCCATGACCGCGATGGACAAGGCTGCTCGACGAGGCCACTTGCGTGTGGTCGAGTGGCTCCATGAGAACCGGCCGGAAGGCTGCACGAACGACGCGATGGACTTTGCCGCCGAGGACGGACAGTTGGAGATGGTCAAGTGGCTCCACGTCCACCGCCACGAAGGCTGCACCGTCCAGGCGATGGACAACTCGGCCGAGCGTGGCCAGCTTGAGGTCGTGATGTGGCTCCACGAGAACCGCCGCGAAGGCTGCACACGCAGTGCGATGGACGACGCACCGCTGGAAGTCGCGCAATGGCTCCATGAGAACCGACGCGAAGGCTGCTCACCTCGAGGCCAGATCATGGCGGCAGCCTTCGGCAACGTGGCGAAGCTCCAGTTCCTCTACGAGGAGCGAGGCGAACCGCTTAGCCCGTTAGTTATTCCCGAGGCGAGTCGACGTGGTCACTTGCACGTGATCCAGTGGCTGCATTCCATCGGCGTGGACGTGTCCGAGGCCCGCCGGATCGCCAGCTACCCTCGCCACAAGTACCCACACATTCTCAAGTGGTTCAATGAGGAGTTTGGGCCGCTACCAGTGCCCACAGAAGAGGAGGGGTCGTCGCCGTAAAGGCATCCAATAGAGTGTGTAAAACGAATATAATTGTATGTGGTCTCTCTAGTGCTGTGGGCGAATCTTCGATGGATTTGTGGGCATTTGCAAGCCTCAGCTGATGAATGAGAAGGCTGAGCCTGGAGGGCCAGCAGCGGCCGGGGAGCCTGGCGGAGACGCAGCGGCACCTCGGAGAAAGCTGAAGGCAGTGGGCGACGAGACGCGTGGGGGTTCCACGACTCCAACCTGAGGAGCACCACCGCTGGGCATGAAGCTGAAGGCGGACGCTGGTTCAGCCGTCGTTGGTGCATCGCCTCGGAGACTGAGGCCAGCGAAGACAGTGTTTGTCGCCGGTGCTGGTGCTGGCGCAGGTGCGGCTGACGCACCACCTGAAAGGAAGCTGAAGGCCGAGCTTGGCGGTGCCGCTCCGACCGGAGACGACACCGGAGACGCCGCCGACTGCATAAACGAGAATGCCGAGGCTGGCTGAGGAAGCTGAAGCGAGGGCATAGATGGCGGACCTCCGGCACCGCCCACGAAGCTGAACGCGGAGACCTCTGGTGAGCCGACGGCAACGGGAGCTGCACCAACAACCGGAGAAGGCGCGGTGCCATTCGTCACGATCTTCTGGATGCGCTTGGCCAGCGCGTCCGAGCGCCGCACAAGAGCAGACCGCGTCTGGCGAATCTCGTCGGCATTGGAAGGAGGGTTGGCGCCTAGGATGACCGAGTCGATGCCCTGGGTCTGAATCTTCTCGACGTGTCCGTGCAGCTGCGCGAGTTGGTTCTTCATGTCACCGACAGGGAGATTGGCACGGTCACGGTTCACGAGCTCTTCGATCTGCTGCTCCACGGCGTCAAGCTTGTCGCTGTACTCCGCCAAGCGTCGCATGAACTCACTGCCATCTTCAGCTTCGTCCTCTTCCTCATCCTTCTCCTCCACTGGTGGCGCCTCCGGTTTCTCTGGAGGCGGCGGGAAGTACACGACATCCGGGTTGGCGGGATTCACCGTTCGTCCAGATCGCATCAGCTTTCTGAACCGAAGTACCTTGTACGAATTCACTAATGAGCCGAGAATCGCGCCGACTTCCTCCAGTCCCTTGTCTTCCACGCTCATCGAGTTAACACTGACCAGCGCACAGCCTGGGCACAGCACCGGATGCATCTCCAAGTAGCCACGCTCGCCAGTAGGCATGGGTAGGAAGCCCTGAACGACCGCCATGTGTGGGATCGATCGGTCCAGCATCAAACCCATGGGTCCGGCCGGCACGTCCACTTCCAAGTTGACTTCCCGAATCGGATCGCTTGGGTCCACCGTGGGTACTGGGATGGTCAGCATGCTACCAGCCATTGTTCCACGGCTCGTCGTGCTGAAGCCTTCCAGCGGGTTCTCCGAGTTCGCGCCGTTCGAGCCGTCGCTGCTGTTTTCCTCGTCATCGTCGAAGTTGAGACCTTCGAAGGCGTCGTGGATCGGATCGTGAACCTTCGGCTCTTCTTCTTCGACTTTCGGAGCTGGAGCTGGCTCAGCCTGCGGCACGACGAGGCCAATAACAGGCGTTGGAGGAGGAAGAGAAGAGAAAATGTCGACTGGTGGAGCTGCAACAGGCGCCACTGCTACGACGCGGGTCATGGCAGGCTGAGTAGTTGCCGGTGCTGCGGCAGGTGCTGCTTGTGGCTGGGCGGAAGTCATAAACGAGAACGCTGAGGCCACAGGCTGCTCGGCAACAGGAGCCGGTGAAGCCGGCGCAGCAGTACTGGCGTTGAGGAAGCCGAATGCTGAGCTCGTTGGTGGTGCTTCAGCTGGTTCGTCCAGTGGCATCAGCACAGGAGAGCCGAGTAGGTTGACTGGCGGCACAGGCGTTGACACGGCGGACGTCAGAACTGGAGAACCGAGCAGCAGATTGGGCTGTTCGCGTGGCTGGGGCACTGGTGCTTGATCTTCGGTGTACTCGGGGGAAGGCGGAGCTGGCGGGACGTGGCTTCGAATAACGTTAAATACCTGATGCAGCATGATCTCGTTAGCCCGTTAACGCCAAGGCCTTGGAATGTGCTGGTTTACATACCTTTTCGGCGCGAGCTTTGAGCAGCTCCTTACGGGAGTTGCACAGTACCTCCAGCGCATAGCTTCTGTGGTAGTAGTACGTTTTGTAGGTCTCGCCGGCCTGGCTCTTGAAAAGTGCGTCCAGAACTGACAGCGCCTTGCCCTGCACTTGCCACAGGCGGTCCTCCAACTTGTCGTCCAGCAGCTCGCACACATACTGCAATACCCTCCAGTTAATAACTCCATGCAGGAAATCGACTCTTACTTCCAACGTACCTCGTGATCAAGCGAGGGCAGATGACGCAGCAGTTTCTGCAACAGCTCTCTTGGCGGGTACGACGACCCGGCAGACGAGCAGAGCTCCGCGATCAGCGGCGCTTCGATGTCCGACTGGCGAGAGTTTCCGCTCGCTGCAGCAGCTCCTGCACCAGGCGTAAATCCCTTCTTCCAACGCTGCGCTTGCGACTCGTACGCTGACACCACTGGCGGTGCGACTGGGCGAGCGGGGGCTCCATAGGACGCCGGTCCGCGGGCACCAGCAGCATAAGGCGCCTGTCCGGGAGGCGCACCGTGAGGCTGCGGACCTGCATTTTGGCCAAACGCACCGCGTGGAGGAGACGGACCTCCGTACTGAGCACCGTAGGCTGGCTGCTGCTGCGGAGGATACGCGCCTTGTTGCTGAGGAGGGTACGCTCCCTGCTGCTGCTGGCCATACTGCGGCGCGTACTGCTGACCGTGCTGCTGGCCATACTGCGGCTGTGGCTGACCACGCGGCGGATACTGCTGCTGTTGCTGTTGCTGAGGAGGGTACGCTTGCCCGTACTGGCGCGGGTACGCCTGCTGCGGCTGCTGACGCCCGTACATGGAGGCGATAGCGAGTCTTCCGGGCAAACGAAGGGAATGATCAATCCTTCCGCATGCCCGCTGACAATCGAGAAGCTCGTATCTCGCCAACTCGATTATAGCCAATCATCATTCTGAAGTGAATGGAAAGTCCAAAATGATTGGTGGAAAATCTTGGAAAGTCAGTGTAGCCCTTCATGAGAGTGACACGCCAGTATGTCACTAAAAGAAAATCGGACAGAGAGCGGACAAACTGTACCGGACGACGTGATGCGGATCTGAACCTTGAGATGCTAGCATTGGTCTTTAGAAGAAAACGGAGCTCTGCTTGTCAAAGGACGCGTGGCTCTCTCTCGTCGTATCGTGGCTGCTCGCTGGAGAGCGCTGCGTCACCGCTTCAATCGGCTCGAAACTCGTGTCGTCATCACTTCCTTGGATGCTCGACTCAAGTGCGACGTTTGGATCTTCGTGACTGGCAGCGTTGTTGTCCTCGCTGGGCTCGTCGTCTCGATGGCCATTGCCATCTTCACTGTGCTCTGATGGTTCAAAGCCTTCGCTCAGCCTCTCGAAGCCATCATCATCAGCCGTTCCAGCGAAGCTGTTGCGGGAATAGATCGCGTCGTGGGCCGAGAGCGTGCTGAAGTTGAGCGTCTCGCGGCCACCTACTGACTTGCCATCATCTTCACCATTGTTGTTGCTGCCGAGCTTGTTGAACAGCGCACGCCTGAAACGGGCATCCTGTTTACGCTTGGCGAGGCGATCGGCTTGGCTCTTGTCTCCGTCGGAGTCGACGAGACTGGCCATGCCAATGTCTTGAAGCAGCTCCACGAGACTGATGCGGTGACGAACCCTGACGACGTTAGGGTGACTCAGCGACGCGCTCTTCAAGCTCCAGAAGATGTGGTCACGCGTGACTTGGCATGACGTCAGGAAGTGGAACTTGCACGTGAAAAATGGCGAGTCCAGGTACTCGGTCCACACCGAATCGCCGTCGCTCACGTCAGCAGACTTCTCTCCCGTCGCTGTGGATGCAGAGGGCTCGACAGTCTCATCGACAGCTTTCTTCGATTTCTTCAGGAGACGCCACATGCTGCCACTCAGCTTGATCTGCTCGGCCTTGTACTGGCACTTTGTAAACTGTCCTGTTTCGAAACGCAGCTTGGGGGCTTCGCCATTCTCCGCTGAGATCGAAAACGAAAACGGCGCAAACGTAGATCCTGGTGTGAGGGTTGACAAATCACTCGGAAGCTCGAAGAGTACACGAGCTGAAGTATTCTTCACGCTCACTGATACCCGATCCTGCGGGAGCTCCTTCACTCGTCCGGCTCCGTCCACGACCGCAGCTCCATGGCCTGAGCCATCTGCGTCTCCCTCTTCACTTTCCAGGTCAAGGAAATACTTGGAGAAGACGAGTGCGTTGCGCTCGTGCAGCAGTGCGCTGAACGAATCCACAGCTGCAGATCTGTCTGGGAGTTGGATGTTCGAAAGATCCGTGAGCGGTATTGTGAATGATCCGGTACACGGCCCCTTGCACGCGAGATTGTGGGCCTCAAGGCTCACGTTACTGCGGAATCCTGCCGGGATTCCTCCTCGAAGAATGACACCAAGATCGTCAACGTTGGTCGTCACGTACGATAGCGTACGAGTGACTTTGTCGTACCACTCGTCCAGCGACGTGAGCTCATTTTCGAAGTATGAGCCGTCTTTCAACGCGTCGATGTCAGCCAATCCAACGGAAACAGAGTTCATGCGATGCCGCAAGAGCCTCTGCAGAACTGTGTAATACGTTGCAGCGCCTTCACACAAGTCGAGACGAAGCGTGACTTCGGAAAGCGTCATCGACACGTCCACCGGGTACTGCTGCAGCTGTTCCACGTTCGAGATCAAAGTCGATGCAAACGAATCCGTTGACTCGGACGACGATGATCCGGTCAATACAAGCTGGAGACTCTGGTTCCACAGCTCGGACAGCAGCACCTTGATGTGTGGGAACGCCTTGAACTGATCGAAGTAGTGGGAAACCACGCGCAACGACATGTTTGAGTGCTCGTTGGTGACGAAACCGCGCTTCTTGAAACTCGTCTCAACCGACTTGAAGATGCGGCACATGGCGTCAGCTTCCTCCTCACCGAGGCCAATCAGTCGTCGCAAATCATCGCTCATTTCAGCGTCTGCTGCTGATGCGTTCACCCCACCGCCGGTTTTCGCACTGTTCAAGGGCACGTCGTAGAGTTTCAGTGGTCGACCTTCGATCTTGACCTCACCAGTGAGGACGAGCTGTGCGTTGCGTGATGCAAGCAGAGGGCCGATCTCCTCGCAGAACAGATTCTGAGCAGCCTGACGCACAACGCTCGGCAGCAAACGGTTGATAAAGAGCTTGATCACGGTGTCGTGGTCGGCTCCTCGATTTGTGCTGCAGTGTCGACGTTCGTAGTACGAAAAGCTCTGCATCTTGACGAACAAATCCCCTTCAGGAACGCTCCAACCGTTGACTTCGTCGTACACGAATGGCACGTCCGCGACTAGCTGAGCCTCGATGTTGAGCTCCTCGCACTGGAAACTTGGCAGCCGCCCCTCAGTCGCCAATTTCACATCAGTGCAACGGAGCTTGAGACCCGTCGTGGATGGCGTCGACAGGTGGAAGACGATATGCGGAGCTCGAGATCGCGTCTCGATAGAAAACTTTGCGTGGAACAACGCGACCCAGAGATCCCCCAGTCCGACATACACGCCTTCGCTGCCGAAGCGCAACGCGTAGCCTTCAAACTCAGGTAGGAAATGGTCACGCTTGGCTTTCTCCACGCTTCGTGTGAGCTGGCTTCCGAGGTGGCGAAGCTCAATGAAATCTTGCCAGATTCCGTTGTTGTCGGGGCGAAGTAGATCTGGCGCCGACTGCATCTTCTCGAGCCGATTCCGAATACTGTCACGTTGCTTGGACATCATCTCGATACGCTTGTAGTTCGACGGCTTTGCAGCGTTCCACTTCTTGTGTTGGTCTTTCGTCTGCTGGTCAACGTAGTGATGGGTTTTATCCATCCACACGCGCAGCTCCTCGAGTCGTCGCTGTCCAAGAGAAACTTCACCACCTCCCGAGGAGGGATACAAGAACTTCTCCATGCGTTGCACGTAATGCGTGAGAGGCGTCACCGATTTCTGGTCGCTTTGGATGTCGATACAGGCCTTGATGATGCTCGCGGCGTCGTCGACTCCGTGGATCTGGCTCAACTTGCACTCAAACAGCTCGAGATTTCGAGCGATTTGTTCACGAGAGTACTCTCCCAGCGTCGATTTGACCACCGGGACACGTCGAAACGTGAGCGTCGCAGGCAGCTCTGCCTGCATCATGGCCTTGGCCGCGGCTTCGATGCTGCCACTCAACGCGTCCATTTCATCGTTCACAGCGACGAGCACATCGCCAACCTGGATCAAACCGGTGCTTTCAACCGTCCCCTTGCGTCCACCGTTTGTAGGATCGCCAACAAACCCCGCGACCACGATTTCTGCGCGTGCGTTGAGCGAAAGCTGAAGACAGAACGGCCGGTGGTCGCACTCGATCTGCACGAACGTGCGATTGCCGCTACTGCGGCTGCCGTTCTCAGGTGTAAACACCGCAGTGGACACCAACTTCTTCAACTTGTGGCCGGCGCGCGGTGGCTTTCCTGGGAGGCTACGTCGCTGGTCGAGGGATGAGGGATTCGCTGCCGATCCAGGCAGACTGTGGCGATCAGACGCGTGGTTTCCGCTCGCGTGCTCGTCGTCAGAGGCATTGTTACTCCCCGAACTTTCGTGGACGTCAGCCGCTGAGTAGTAGTCTTGTACGAGGTGTCGTGATGACGGCGACAGCGCCTCGTTGAGAAGGCTCTTGCCGTGGCGAGAGACCGCCGCGGCGTCCATTTTCCCCTTGGAATGAAGATGGATGAGTTGCCGTTGAGGATGGAGGAAGGGATGTCGTTTTATAGCTTAGTGTAACTCTAGGTCTATGAGGTATGGATAACTGAGTACGACGACCAGTTGGTTGTCATGTGAGGTGGTCCACGTAGAATGGATGAGATTATCAAATCGGTTTACACAGGGAAAGCACACAACCAACAAAATGCCGGAGGCCAAGAGACGCAAGATGGACGAGGGCAGTGCGCTGCCCGTGGCGGCGACACCAGCGACTGGGCCGTCCAAGGACCTGCCTACGTACTTGCTGCTAGTGCTGCGTGGGCTGGAGTTCCTTGTCGTGGAAGAAATCCGCGAGAAGCTGCAGGTTTGTGGTCCATTTTGCCATGAAAGTGCCGCCGGGGACTGGCTTCCTGATGCTGGATGGCTGCTGTAGGTGGAATATGTCGAGATCTGCAGCGTGCAGAAGGACCCAAACAACAAGAACATGAACGTTTATGAAGGGGAGGCTGCTGCTGGCCGCGTTATCCTCCAGACGCGCTCATCGTTGCAGGAAGTGAAGGCGCTCAACTCTGTCCAGGCCGTGCTTGCGCTGTTGGCCAAGAGCGACGAGATCGTCACGACCGATGCGAGTGGAGTCCAGCAAGTTGTGGTACGTGAATTCCACAGTATTCATACTGGTGTGACTGCAGTTAAAAGAGCGCTGACGCTGTGGTTTGTGCAGCAACTCACGATGGGCGAGGACAACTGGGCTCCAGCGATGCAGCTCTGGAAGGAGCACATGCGATTGCTGCGCCCGGACACTTTCAACGAAGACGACGCGCCAATCTTCCGAGGATCGTGCGTGCGCGACGGCCGCCACGCGTTCAAGTCTGTGGATATCGCGGCGCAAGTGGGCGATGCGATTGGCACCAAGTTCAAGTGGAAGGTCGACCTCACCAAGTTCAATCTCGAGGTCGTGTGCATCATCTTCTACCACTCGATGGTCGTGGCCATCTCACTCGCGGATCCTGTCAAGTACCAGTTCCGGAATCGCATGATCTCCGAAGACCGCAGTATCATCACGGACTCCAAGTACGTGTCTACACTGCGGCCCAGCACGACCTACCTCATGCTGCAGCTCGCGCAGTACGAAGTCGGCGACGTGCTGATGGACTCCATGTGCGGCGTCGGCACGATCCCAATCTGCGCGGCAGAGCTCACAAATAACACCATCTTCGCGATCGGAGGTGAGCTTGAGCCGATTCCTGTCGAGAAGGCCGGCCAGAACGCGGGCTCGCGCACGCGCAACGTCGACATCTACCGGTGGGACAGTACGCGTCTGCCTCTGCGAAGCGAGAGTGTCGACAAGGTTGTGATCGACTTGCCGTTCGGCGTCAACTGCGGCACTCCTCGTCAGCTCAGCAAGGTCAGTAGACGGTGTTTCCAGTGGTTCCATGGCCTGAAGTGGTCGCTAACGCGAGCTTTTTACCCACAGATCTACCCCAAGATCATGCACGAGCTCTACCGCGTGATGCGTCCGAACAGCCGAGCCGTGCTGCTGACGGCGCTGAAGAAGACGTTCATGCACTCGGTCGCGCTCGTGCCGTGGAAGCTCGTGCACTCGTACGACGTCAACATTGGCGGCCTCCAGGGCGGCGTGTACGTCATTGAAAAGGCATAGTGCGGCGAGCTTGTTGGATAGATGGCTACATAGTCTACTAATAGAGTCAGGTACTGTAACCTTTTACATTGCCGTTTGGCGCCATTCCCGTTGGCGGAAAATGGCGCCGAGCCAATCGCCGCAAGTGGCGATCGGCCGCAAGCGTGCGCGGCCTACAACGCCCCAAGGACGCGCGTTACTGCGGGAGGAAGTGCTCCAGCTCATACGCAAGACTAAGCAGCCTATTGTCGCGGAGCAGCGGTGTCTGGAGAGCCAGTATGAAGCGGCGTGGGCTGCGTTTTGTGTCAAGATGAGCCGAATCGACAACAGAGATGACGGCGATGAGGCGTTTACTGCGGCGTGGAAGCGACTAGCTCAAGCAACAGCGATATGCAATCCGAGTAGGAACTTATTGAGCAAGAAGATTGCAAGATCCGTCTGCATATCGTGTGGTGACGGCGGCGATAGACATCTTCGGCTGCTTCTGCAGTGGACGTGGCACGGGCACACAAACCCCGGCGGCTCTCTGTGGCGACTGGAAGACGTCCTGCGTGCCGTGGATCAACTTGCCAGTGAAGACACCGTGTGCTATTGGCTTGGTACGGCTCTCCGCTCGAGTTCATCTCCTGGGGGGGCGACAAGCGACTCATCTCTCAGCCGGAGCGTCATCTCGTATCTCATCCGCATCGCGTTCGCCTCACCCACAGTCCATGCGATCGCCAACGACAAGACAGTCAGTAACGCCGCTATATCCACAGAGGAAGCCGTGGAGGTGCCACGAATTGACGTGGCGTCTCTCATTCGTGTGGCTCTTGTGCATTTGTGTGCGCCACCGAAAGACAACACACCGGCCACTGTTCTCGCGCTGGTCAGCGAGATCACATCGAGTTGTTTGGCCGATTGCGCGCACGACGAAGCCGTTGCGGCAGCGCTGCAGGCGTTTCTCCGCAGCCAGGTCAAGCGACTACTGACTGAGGTTGCATCGTCGCCACATGATCAAGGCGATCCATCAATCGACGAAGCCCGCGACCACATCATGGCGACGTTCCAGGGCTGCGTGCCACCATCCAACGCCGTGCAGCTCTTCCGTCAGGTGTGGACGGAAGCTGCAGTTGGCACCAGTGGTAGCGAACCCACTCCCATCGAGCTGCTCACCCCACTGCTTGCGTCGTGTGCGCGACGAGACTTGGCATTCCAGTCTCACGCGCTCGCAGCGGCTCACGACCTTGCGCTCGATGCCATCACAGCGTCGAACGCATCGCAACTCCGCCAGAGTCTGGAACTCGCTGCCGCTGTGACCATGATGGAGACCGAAGAAGCCGATGCCGAGTCGCACTACCACGAATGGTTCCGTGGCCACTTCGCAGCTCTCGACGCGCAAAGCAGCTCTGCCCTGTCGGCTGCGTCCGACAGATCCAGACTCTCCATTGGGAGCAGCCCCGGGACGAGTTTTGCTGGCTGTTTGCGTGCACGCGGATCGACTCCGACGAGCGCTGGTGTGCTCAATCCGCCGATGGCGTGCAGCCTTGTTTCGACGAAGCGTAACTTGGAGTTTGTGTGCGCGTTTCTGATGGAGTACGACAGAGTCGAGTCAGCGAGGCGACGAGGTTACCACTTGCTCGCACATTTGAGTGCGATCAAGACCCACCAGACCCTCAGCGGCTCTGCCGTGGCGGGATTGCTCTCAGATTTTTGCTCTCAGACTCGCGCTCGCTACGCAGAGCTGCAAGCGAAAGAGCAAGCGACGCGAGCTCGGTTGCGCCGACGCAGCTCATCGTCTGCAAGCAGTTTGAAGGTATCGGCAAGTTCAGCATCCACAATGAGCCAGGCCACACCTGGATCGTCTCAGTACGCCGTGGGCACGCGATCGATCGTCGAGGAGTTGCTGGATTTGTACAAAAAGGACCGCACAGCCCTCGTCAGCCAAGTAAACCAGTTGAAATTGTTCAAGCAGCAGCAGTGGAAGCAGCAGATTTTGCCGTGTTGTATGGATGTGAAGTTCTGGGCGAACTCTTCCCAGCCGCTGCCCAGTGCAGACGACGAGATCGACTACCACACGCGTGTTCAAAGCAAGAAAAAAGTGACGGAGATGGTCAGTCTTGTGCAAGTTCTGGCCAAGCACCACGCCGTCGGAACGGAGGAGTACAAGGGATTCATCGGGAGCGTGGAGGTGTGGCTGAAAGAGCAGCAAGGGGAGGCCGAGCAGGGCGCGCGGATCAATTCTCGTCGATATCAGCACAGCGAAAATGGCGTGGCCTTGCTGAAAGAAGCACTCGACTCTTTCTCCGCCGGCCCAGTGTCCGTGAGAATGGGGGACCGAGCTTGGAGCACAGTGGCTGAGGCCTTCTCGCTCGCGTTTGAAGACCTTGCAGGCTCACGACCGAGCGACCAAGAAGCTCTCATCGTGGCAATCTGGGAACTCGTTGTGTGGCAATGCGCCACGGAAGCTGCAGACGGCGATGCATCTGCGCTGGATGAGTGCGTTGAGCGGCATCTCACGCTGTGGTTCACACTGCTTTCCAGGGACGCGACAAGTGGTGCTACGCCCGAAGAGAGGCAACAGGCGATGGAGGCGTATTGTCGAGTTGCCGTGGAGCGCGTGGGAGGCATGAAGAGTGCAGCTGACGACGTCAAGGAGCAGCGAGCTCAGTTGGTGGCGTTCACACTGACTGGCACATTGCTTGGACTTCTGGCGTCATTAGTCGTGTGCGAGTCGATCGCCGTGGCCAGTACCCACACGATGAGTGAGTTTCTGACAGGATCCAAGAGCAAGACGAGCACTGGCGAGGGCATCGGGAGAGTAAAGCAGACCAGTGCGTTTTTGAGCGGCTTCTTGACGGGATTCATGAAGAACCCGACCGACAATGCGCCGCAGCTGCTACTTCAGACAGTGCTGCCAGCACCCATGCGAGAATCGCTTGTGTGGGTCGGCCACTTCACACGAATGTGGTGGATGAACGAGGATCAACATCACGTGCCTTCTCGCAGCGACCGCCTGTGGCGGTTTGTTGGACGCACCGTCCAAACGGTCTACGACCAGCACGCCTGGTTTCGGCTCACGTTCTCACCGGGCGTCCTCACGACGAAGTCGCAGCGGCGCGATTTCTTTGAGCGTGAGCTGACCTGTTGTGCCCTCGAGCTACTCACCTCCACTCCTCCTCTCGTGGATCTCATGCCATTCGTGAACGTACAGCGCGAGCAGATCAACCACTTGCTGTTCTCGGGTTCGGCAGGGCTGTCAGCCAGCGTTCAGGTTGCTGATGTGTGCGAGTGGATCACACGCGTCGTGCTCAATCTGGCTGCGGATTCCTCGTCAGCTCAGGGCAGTGCAAATGCGTTGGACGCTCTGGTGTGGGTCCTGCGCGACGTGAGCACAATACAAGTACCTGTTCAGGATTCAAGACCAGCAGCAAATACTGGAAGCGATCCATTGGCGTCTGTGTTGGAGACCGTCGTGAATGCATCGTCAGCATCAAGTGAGGACCAAGAGACGCTGGTTCGTTACAGCCTACGATGTGCTCAAGTGATCCTGGACTCGAGTGCGTTCGCGAAAGTCGGCCAGCACGCTTCTCCGCGACTCATCAAGGCGTTTGTCGACCGCGTTGCCCAGGCCATGGAAGCCATGCCGACGTCAGTGCCGTTCGAATGGATCTGTTCGCTGTGGTGTATCGTCACGCGACTCCCACAGTGTAGCGAGGTGTTCGCCAGTGCCGTCGACGTGCCGCCATCCATGTTCGCGCACTGGGCGTTTGAATTCGCCCGATTGTGCCGATTTCTCTGGCCGAAAAAGAACGGCAAGGCGTCGAATGCTACTCACCTACCGCTGCTCAAGGCTGTTCAGACGTGCTACGACTTTTATCGCACGCTCGGCGTACGACGGCTTCAAGCGCAGACTACGTCCATGTCGGTGATCGGCTTGTCGGCCTCCCAGTACGTGCCTTCGTCGGTCGCCGAGGAGAGCATGCAGCTCCATGTGCGCTCACTCGAGTGGCTTGTGACAAGCGACCTCTTGCCCACAACGTTGGTGCTGCCACGCATCGACGACCTCTCCACCCAGGACCTCAGGACCTCGCTCGCTTTCCACGAGACCGCCACGCGAGTACTCACAGCGCTACTGGAAGATCTGGCTCTCGGTCGCCCCGACGACATCGCGACCGAATTGGCCGAAAGCTGTCAGGCTTCGTGGTTGGCAAGTGTGCCAACTGACGGCGGGAAGGCGGGCGCAGGACGACAAGGCCGTCGGGAATCGAGTTTCCCGTTCCAGTTGCTGCTCGTGCACATGGTGGCGGAGCTGGCGGCGCGCCACGCGTCCGTCGGCCGCTTCCTGCTGCGCTCGTCCAGTGAGCTGCTGGAGGATCCACGCCGCGGGTTCTTTGTGTTTCTGCTGCTGCTCGTGAGCAGTGAGACCGAGCACGTCGACGGCATCCTGGCCCACAACGGCTCGCTCTGGGTCAACACGTTCGCGGAGGTCGCGTGCTCGTTGGCAGACATTAGTGCTGCCAGCACGACGGTGCCATCTTCAGTCGTGGCACTGCTCCAGCCCTCCACTGGCTTCCAGAGCCAGCTCAGCGGCGTCTTGGCGCGCGTGCTGGGCTTCGCGGCGTCGCGGCAGATCGATCTGCTGGACGCCACCGTGCTCACGCGCGTGGGCTCGCTGTTCCCGACGCTCGCGGATCTCCTCGCACGCGTGCCGGTGCTCAATCTCGCCAGCGCCGCGTATTTTACCGGCGATTTCTAGATTTCTGGGTTTCCTTTTCAGAACCGAGTCCCTCTCGTGATGTCAAATGTAGCCATGCGAATCCTGGTTGAACATTGCGAGCCGCTCCATCTCCTCTCACTCTGCTGAGGCGCAGGACGGCACCCAACGTAACGTGACGCCGGCAGCGTCAGCCAGCAGCCTCAAGGGGCTTGCCTTGAGTGAAGGCTCGAGCCGACGCCGTTTCAGGGCGAGCGGTTCGACACTGGGCACCAGGCGCAGATCATGTTCGATGGGACTGTGCAGTTCACTGCACGCATTCGGCGTCTGGACGACTCGCCCCACAATCATCCTTTGACGGCCGGGGGTTCGATTATGGGCGCTTCCAGGAACCGCCGTCACCATCAGAAGCCTTCGTAATCCCGTTAAGAAGGTTAAATAACTCGTTACGAAGTAAAATCTCGCGCCACGCAAACAAAAACGGCCTGTAATCGCGCTTCTGTTCCTGACGCTCTTTCCGGCGTCGTGGCGCTCCTCATGCTCGCGACCGCGGTCACGGCGCCGCCTAGTGGGGAAGCACTAAACGTCACCCCCCTAGCACTTATTCGTCTCCCCCCCGAACATAGTTTTGACAAAATGTGAGTAAGGAGGACCCTGGAGCATCGATCTGCCGCCACTTCGAGCCTCATGGGGCATGCCAGGCTCAGTTCTCGCATCAATGTGACCTCCACGTTTGCTCCT